>JAPFRW010000145.1:0-178376 GCA_030778065.1 Akanthomyces uredinophilus | reverse complement strand
ACCTAATACTTATAAGATAAATCTAAAAAAACTTATTATTATAACCTTATAACTCTAGAGCTAAAATATTATAATTCCCTAGAACTATATATTAGGTTATAGGTTAGAGACTTATAGTAGTGCTCTTAAAATAGGTATTAAGGTAAGCTAAGAATAGTATATTACTCTTTATACTATTAGTCTTAACTAATTTAAATATTTAGACCTTAGATTTATATAACTTTCCCTTTTCTTTTCTCCTTTCTTCTACTATCTTTTTTTTTTCTTTTTTTAATTCTTTTTATAACCTTCTCTTATTAGTTATCTTTTCCCTTTTCTCTTTTCTTATTTTTTTTATTATTCTTTTATTTTCTTATTCTTCCTTTTTCCTTTTTTCTTTTTTTTTATCTTTTTCAAGATTATACTACACTACCCCCATACTATAGGAAGTAGTGCTGGTAGTGTTGAGTATAGCGCTCTTTAAAAATCTTTAACGAGTAGTCTTGTTCGAAACCGTGTAGATGGCAAAAAGTTGCCGTACGAAAGCAATACTTGAACGAACACTACTCGGGGTTTTGGTGCCGTTCGCACATTTGCGCCGCTGTGCCTCTGCCCAACAGTAAAAGATAAAAGAATGGATCAGGAGAAGAAAAGTCCACAGAGTGTTCGCGAGAAAACGAAATGCTCGGCAGATCCGGCGACTCAAAATTGGGGCGGGTTCTGAGCAACCAACGAGCAGATGATGCATCTCCCCAGCGTGAAAAGCAACAAATAAAAGCGCTTCAATCCGATCAAGAACCGGCACGAGGTTCAAATGGCGGCGATGGGTTCGCGCCGGGACCGTCCTCGCCGCTGGCCGTTTCCCCGCCGTCGCTGAAAGTTGTGAGCGGCTCGAAAGGGTCGACTGAGTAAGGGACTGGCAGTAGTAGTGATCAGGCATCACTGTTGAATTGAAGTAGAAGCGATCTGAAGATGAAACTATAGTAATCTATTAATATTCTGAAAACATTTCATCATCATGTATCTAGCCCTGAGTAGCTTGTTGTACTTGACTTAGGTGCCTAGCGACTAGCAATGCCCCTGTCAACTAGGGGCACGAACATGTGCAGCGTAGCAGCATAACAACGCACTGATTGAATAGTGCATTAGTTAGCTGCTGTAAGAGGGAGGACCCGCGGTCACCGCAATTTTCGCAGTGCTACTGAACGGTTGAGAACGTCGCCGTGTAATACCGTGGGGGAAATCATGCTGCCGCTGCGCTTCGACCTAGAATCAGGAATGTCGTCGCATTTTCGCCGCGATCACATACCAGAACATGCTCCCTAAAAAATGGACGACGGAACGGTTTCCCGCTCACGTAAGAAACGAGGCTCGACAGCCAGTTTTGTTTCTACACTAGTTACTGTTATTTGACACCACGGCCTAATTCCGCCGGTGAAGGGCGTGACTATTTGAGCGATAACCAGCCAAAAGAACAAAACCTTTGACAATACTCTGACTAAGCTCGGTTCTTTGCTCAAAAGATTAAGCATTGGTCCCGCTAAGGTCACTTCATTTAATGCATGGACGAGTGATCAGGGCGGAATAGGCAGCAAGCAATACCAGTTCCTCGAATAATCTTTTTATAATTATCGCAGTAGCTATGAGATATATATGGAAGACTCCAGCGCATGTGAAAAAGAATATGGCTATTGCGTCCGCGGTGAGTGGTAAAAGGTAGCGCTTAACAAACTGACTTGTCTGGCACTTGACCGACTCAATTGCTTGGAGAGCGATTTGCCTGTTGAACTGCGCGTCTTGAGTGAATGAATTGTGTTAGTCTCCCTCCCGTCATCTCTATCTGGCAGTCGACATTTGAAATTGTTTCGAGTCGATGGGCAACTGTGAGAACTGTGCATCCGGCGAACGCTTCGTCCATGATAGCTTGCGTCTCAGTGTCTCGTTCCGGGTCTAGATTACTAGTTGCTTCATCCACTAGAACGAGTCTGCTACCAGTATCCCGACGACGTATAATGGCACGCGCAATGGACAACAGCTGAATCTCCCCCATCGAATATCCAACGTCCGTCAACATTGCGTCCAGACCGCCTCTGTCTCGCACCTTAGTCCAAAGGTGGAATCGGTCCAGCAAGCCGATAAGAATGGTATCCTTGGCATCGCGCTGTCTTTTTTGCTCGTCGGTAATCTCGCCTCTGTAATCATTCATCTCGAAAGGTAACAGGTTCGCTCGTATGGTGTCATCAAACTGAATCGGATGTTGTGTGATGGTAATGATGTGCGCCCGCAGGGTATCCGGGTCAATGTGGGCAATATCCACGCCGTCAATCTCCACTGTGCCCTCATATGAAAGTAGTCCAAGCAATGTCAGTAGCAAAGAGCTCTTGCCACCGCCAGTGCGTCCAAAGAGGCCGATCTTCTCGCCGCCGTCAACCAATAGCGAGGCGTCCCTAACGATGGGCGGCATGTCCACTGCAGGCTTGTACCACGATGAGACACCCGTCAGCTCTACAAATCCCTCGGATGGCCAAGACGGCGGCAGCTGCTCTGGCGAAGTGGGGCGTGCTTCCTGAGGGGTATTCCTTTTGAACCCTTGCAGACGATCAAGACAGGCAACAGAAGTCTCGGATCCCGTCCAAGCCTCGATCAAATATACAAGAGTTCGTTGAATATTGAGCAGGCTAAGAAAGGAAAGCCCGACAGCTGATGGCGATGTTCCGCTCTTAGAGAAAAGGACAATCGATACCAAAGTCACCGCAATTAGAGTTGTGAGAATGCCTAGAACAAAACCCAGCCACTGTTGAATACAGAGCATGAGATAGTAAGGCTGTTGAGAGTTATCAAGAAGTTGATAACCCTTCTCTAGATTTCTCTCCACCCACGCAAAAGCTTGGATGTACGACACACCGGCGGCAGTCTCATTCAAGTAAGTATAAAGCGGCGCCTTCTCTTCCAAATCCAAATGTCTCATCTGCCTCGATGTGCGTAGATAGAAGTGCTGCACGAAGTATATCGAGAGGAAGATGACCGGAAGTAACGCACACATGTATGTGGCGCTTGATAAGATGATGCCAATAAGTATCAGCACTGAGTAAAACATGTACATTGTGCGGTAAAAATAGAACGGTAAAACCTTTGCGAAAAGGTTGGCGTCCTGACTGAATCGGTTGAGAAGATTTCCAGTCTTTGTGCTTGTTTGAAACGCTAGCGTTGCACGCATCGTGGCGTCTAACATCTGCTCGTGCAAGTCTATCGCTGCACGTACGGCCACTATGGTGTAAAGAAACCAGTACGTCAATCCAGTAATCGCAGAAGCAGCAACGGCCATAAACGCATACCAGCCAAACCAAGACCCATCTTCAGGGGCCAAGTCTGTCCAGATCCGTAAATAGATTTCGGGAATGAGTTCCGAAACTGCCATTATGAAGGCAAGAAGATTGAGAGATGCAAACCTGAGCCTCCCCACACTGTTAATGAACAGCATGTATAACCGCCAGCCGCCGTGCGACCTTGAGCCCTCATATTTTGAAGAACCGGATGGGGAGCTCGACGACCAAGATCTGTGTATTGAAGCCCTCTCCTTGTCCTCGACCTCTTGTGGCACATTGCTCGTAACAGCGCTGAGAAGACGTGTCATGAGTTCTGCATGGCTGGCGTCAGAGGCAAAATCCTCGTCCAACATGACGTGGCCTTCGCTATCAACGGTAATCATCTGATCAATAACAGTCAAGCTTTCCGGCAAGTATGTGGCTAGCAAGACTGTTGAGCCTGCAGACCTGAGGACACCGTTTTCGCCACAGAGATCGTACAAGATTGATACAGCGGTCTCCCGATCAAGCGAGCTAAAGCAATCATCGATGATAGTAATCTCGCAATGAGCAAAGACCGCTCTAGCCAGAGTCACTCTTTGCCTCTGACCGCCGCTAAGACTAGCGCCGTTCGTACCAACGATGTAGTTGTCACGTCCTGGCAGCCGGGACAAGTCCTGTTCGAGCTGACAGCTTCGGATGGCTAAGTCATAACGCACTGGATCAAACGGCAAGCAACCAATAATGTTATCGCGAATAGTCGTGTCCTTGAGCCAAACATTGGTGCTGCAGTATGCAATAGTGACCTGATCCGTATACACGAATCCGTTCGAGTTCTTAGTTTCACCCATAATGCTTTTGAAGAAAGTCGATTTGCCACTACCAGTGTTACCAAGAACCCCGCTAACGGAGCCACGAAGAAGGGCAAATTCCACCTCAGTGAGAAGAGGGTCTTCTAAACCAAGTGGTCCAAAGCTGGCATTTGAGAACTGTATGATGCCGCCGGCACTTCGGGCTACCAGGCGGGGTTTCATTTCCGTCGATCCGTAGTGTGTAGGTACGAGCTCATAACTCTCAGGGGATGCAGAAGGGTCCCACTTTACGCGAGAGTCCTTTCGATCTGGAAGTTGCAAGAATTTCTGGACCCTATCAAAGCATGCGACCATGCCTGTGAGCTCTGTGTAGACCTGCAGAGATTTGACCGTTGGGGTTTGAATAAGGCTGACGATGGCGAGTGTAGGGAAAACTTGGTTAGAAGACATCCGATGGCCGAAACCTCTCCAAAAATATGCAGCAGCCATGACAATAACCGGGGTACCAACATCGGTCAATGATGTTGTCATGTTGAGGATCGCCATCCAGAATCGGTATGGTCTTGATGTGCGCATTTCTTCGACCCGAAGACTATGAATCTTGTCCCGCACAACAGGTCCTAGGCCCAGCATTTTGATCTCTGGAAGCTGATGAAGAACTTGTGATGTCTTGGACACCCTGACTTCGATACTCTTATTCCATGCGGCCATAAGAGGTCCTGTTCTTAAGCCCAATAAGAAGGAAAAAAGAGAAGAGCCCATGACTGGTAATAGAACAAGGAAACAGGACTGTTTGATGAACCTGGAGAGCAAATATACTCCGAAGCCAAGCTCAATGAAGGTCATTGGAATATCAACACAGCTCGCAAGGCCTGTAGCGATAGACTCAATATCCGAGCTTGTGTGCGTCAGCACAGAAGGGTTCTCGGCATCCTTCTCACTCAGACTGTGAGTTTTCTCCATCATCTCGGCAATGAGAGCGCCACGAACTTGGGTAACAAAACCGTTGGCGAGATGTCCTGAAGCCGATGTTGTCACGGCTTGCACGATGAAAATGAGAAACGTGGCGGCAACTGCACCACCTCTCACCGCCATTGTGATTCGGTGGCTTTCTTCGTTACCGTCCGCCTCAACTGAGTCAACCACGAGCCTTAGAAGGAAAGGCTGTGCGTAGCCCGCACCGATAGTGGCGAAACGTGGGATTGTCATCAAGAAGAGCTCCCATTTCCAAGTCCAAAGACAAGCGCGAACCAGACCAAAGCGGGATTTGAAGGCTTCGTCTCGGTCGAAATTCTTCTTCAGCCGCAGATGCAGGGTCTTGGATGAGAAATAAATGCCAAGCTTACCCATGTCCTGGAGGGTCAAGTTCTGTCGGAAGCCGGCCATGAGCATTGGGTAGAGGTAGATGAAGAACGCCCGTTGAAAATAGCCACTTGTAGCCTCCGGTCCAGAACCTTCGCGCACATCATCGTCGAGTAGCAGAGCCTTTTTGGAGACCTCTTCGAGAACAATGAGACATGCGCGAAGAGAAGCAGTGGTGGCGGCGAGCGCGGCAAGAGTCTCCATTCCAGATCGAAGAAAATATGAATGGCTTTTTACCGCATCGGCGCAGACCGTGAAGAAGATATAAAGGGCCAGAAAAGCGGACGAGCGAATTGTATGCTTGTGTTCAATATATATCATCATGCAGAGAGCGATGACAGCAACAAGCTCGAGCGACGACGCTGCATACGTGATTCCAGTTCGAAATTCGGGTAAACGAGCGTGCACGGCAAGGCTGGCAGCCTGACACCCAGCGAGAATGCTTGAAACCACCTGCGAGTGAGAATTTATGATTAGCAGCTGCATATATTGCGCTGGTTGAGCAACTTACGACTTTGGTCCATAACAGAGGACTTGGGCGGACGTAGACAGGTTCATGTTGGTGGTGACTGATGAAGATGAGAGAAACCAGTATGGCAAGGCATGAAGGAACGAGCTGAAAAATGGTCTCCTCGAATAAAAGACTGAAGTCGAAGATCTTCAGGACAGGGTCCCAGAAGTGGCCGTCCGCTGCAAAGCTTGGCATCTTCACTTCGTGACGCTCCGAAAGCCCGTGGCGAAAGGCCAAATAAGTGCAATGACAACGCGATGAGCCGCGCCAGTGCAGGAACAGGAAGAGGGATGAGAAGACCGCACAACGTGCAGCTTCGGGGGAGCCAACCTTTGTAGGAGGTAGCACAGCCGGCCAGGGGGGGAGGGGGGGAGCATTACATTAACATGACACCTGCGCAAATTCCGCCTTGATAGCAATCGCCAGCAATCGCGGGGCACACAGCTAAGCTAATTTCCGGCTTACCGCACACCAAGATGGGTTACATCAAGCCAATCTAGTTCCATGTCGGTCGCATGCTGGGCTTGGCAAAGCACTGTGACTACTGCGGGGGAGAAGGCTTTGGCCCATTCAAGATACGACGCCCAAGCGAAGCTCGGCCAATCGATGTTGCTAAAATCATTACACGAGAACAGAGCGCATATATCGATTTGACCAGCATAATGGCTTCTCCACGTTGAGCAGTAAATGTTCGCGTCCTACCAAGTTCCAAGTCGAGACAGATGGCTCGCGACCCGCCCGCCGTCACCGCGTTGGACAACAGCGGGCTGAGCTGAGGGTTGCCGGGGGCGGCCACGGCCACGATCACATGGAGATCCGCCGCCGGGCAGCAGCTCCTTCCCTGCCGAGTCTAGCGCAGATGCATTGGTGGGGGCCTTGCGCAAAAGTTCCTCGTCCTTGCCCGGTGCCCGTTGACACGAAAGGCTGTTGGGGGGGGCGGGTGCCACGAGGCTAGCGGCCAAGCAGGATCTGCTTCTTATTAGTTCGTGTTATTAGTTAACAATCGGTCGGCGCTCTTGCCGACCCTAGTTAGGCCCGGTCACTTGAAGCGATGCAAATGCTACCAAACAAGGGCATCACCCCGGTGGTGCATACCTATCGACGGGAGGTAATGCGCCGCCCATTCTGTAGATGCATGCACCTGCTAGCCCAACGGCCAATGAGATTGCTCTCGGCCTCCAACAAGAGCGGACTAGCGGTTTCTCGCCGCATTATACTTATGTTGGGAGCTAAGCAGTTGGCAAAGCGCTGTGGTCAGCGCAGGCGGCCCTTTTTTTGGGCGACATGGCGCTCTCCCTCTCAGCCAGTACGCCGATATACCTGGGGCTGATTTCCAGAGTGCCCAAGCGCTAGTTATGCCAGGTCTACGAAGGCTCAAAGGTTAGTCCATCGAGTAAATCATCAGCCAGACGGCCAGCTACGTGGGAGTTGCGGAGCTCCTTGCCATTATGTAATGACGCGCAAGAGTTACATGCCGTTCAATTGACTTTATCAACGGCTGGTTGAGGACAACAGCCTGAGCTGCGACGCTGGAAATGACATTCGTTGCCCGTATTACCAACATGGAGTTGTCATGCGAATCAGCACGGCCACACATGCACTAGCCTTGCAACCTTGCAAGGAACCTTTGTTCGTAACTAGTATTGGCAGGTGCGGGGGGTTACAACCAGCATCCCCTGTTCCCATGGTGATGTTGCTCTCATCCGCCGGAGCACCAGAGTACATACCAGTACACGCACCCCGTATTGATACTGTATTGCCTCGACCTTTGGGCATGGTGCCCGCGCGCGCACACGACACTTTAGCAGCGCCACTACCACCGGTGACGGCGCAGGATTGATCCTTTCAGTTGTCGAGTAAGCCGGTCCCTTTTCCGTGCTGGTCCTTCTCCACTGGCCCACTAGGTGGCGCTTTCGGGCTGCTACTTCTCACAACCAGTCAAGGTATTGGGGTCGGCACGGTCGGATAGAACTTGGTGTGCCGTTGGGGGCCACCTTGGCCGAATAGGTTTCCAAGTGAGCCCTCCTCCCCGCACCTGCAACAAGGCTGTTTCCCCCGTAGCAAAACTATATCCTAGCTATCTGCAACGCATAGCTAGCCATGCAACAACCGATTTTCACCTTTGCGCTCATCGTCGGCCTTCTAGGTAGTTGCATCTTTGCCCTACCGCTTTGTATGATCCGCCTGCCCTCGTTTTAGCTTTGCGTCTGCCGATCCGCGTTCTTCCGACTGACTTGACTGCTTCGTTAGCAAAGATTGCACCACTAAGTGGCGGGAATCCCATGGCGTTCTACACTGGCAGTGCAACTGAAGGCTCAGATGCCACCAGTGTGCTAGGAACGAAGGTCGGAGCATGTTCATGAATGGCGAAAGACAACGAGCAGTTCGTGAGTGGTTGTTTTAGTCGTATCTGGCGCGGGGTCCACGACCGATGGCGGCGTTGTCCACTTGTTTGCCGGTTTTTCAACTCCTTAACGGCTCCAAGCGCGTCCAACACAGCATGTTCTACGCCGCTATATCAACAGACAAATGTCTCGAACCTCTTTCGGCTTCATCTGAGGCTACTTACGCACAAGCTCGGTAGCTGGACCGAAGCCCCCCTCGACATCAGGTCGGTTAAAGACGCGCGGATCGGAAATTGTTATGCCGTGGCTCAGCGTGCTGGCACTCTTCCCAGCCCTGCAGCGGAAGAGCGTTGCAATGTAAATAGTCGCAATGATTAGACAAACACAACTTTAGATGGGCTTTCGGTTGATTGCTTTAAGGGCGTGCTCCCCGAGACAGTTTCTGCAATGTGTGAGTGTCATGTCTTGTGGCCGGCAACGCAGTACTGACTTGGTTACAACATTCTTTTTTTCCCTTTGCGATATTTTAAATGAAGACTCCGAGGTATCGTTGTTCATCTAGATGGAGTTGTCAGGACGTCGGCCAACAGGGGCCGCTCAATTGTGATGGGACTGCTACCCTACAGCATTTTCTGTGAAACCCAAGTGTCTTGGCCATCGAAATCTCGCCTTTTCATAATATCCGCATTGTGACGATTTATGCCATATGCGTCTGCATATTCAACTGGATGCATCTTATCAGGCAACGGTGCCTAAATCTTGTGTCCAGGCACAGTTGGCGCTCCAGATTTAGACCTGGCTCATAATTGATTTGAACAATTGCATCCGTCGTCGCTGTCCATTGCTGTTGATACATCCATTGCTGTTGATACATGGCCAAGAAGCAGCGACACATGAAGTGGCAAAGCTTTCACAAGCCTCTACGCGCCATACTGAGAATTCTTCACCGCACCGATGTCAGGAAAGGATATTGTTAGCCCACACACCTTTCACTCTCGTCTCGCACGCCGAAATCTCCTCACAGTTCGATGAAATTGTCACAGCTCGGAAAATACATTACTTATTTACACACTGGTTGTTTTTCTTATATCTGAATCGAATATTAGCAAAGAGAACCGGAACATTTTAATCATTTCCTTTGCAGCCGTCGGTGTGACCACCCGATGCTCGTTGCACCTTGTCATTCTTCATGCATCTCGAACGGACCCAAATCGGCGTGTGGAAAGTCGCCTTCCACTCCATGCCATTGTCTGATGGCGAATCGTAGTAGTCAAACTTCCACTTGGTGATGCCGCTGCCCATGCAGCCACGCAGAGACTTGAGCAGGGTGTCTTGGCCATAGTCCCAGGTGGCCCAGCCGGCGCCCTCGACGGTGTAGGTACCGAAAAAGACCTTGTACCAGCCCTCGCAGGTGCCGTCCGTCTTTTGGACGGGGGGCCATGGTCGGTTGTCGCGAATGGGGGCAACTTCGTAGGTGTACTCGCCGCGCTGCCATTTGCCGCCAAACTTCCAGTCCATGGGGTTCTTGTCGTCGTTGCCGTCGCAGCTGTTGATGATGCGGCTCATACTTTCAAGGCACTCGTCCTTGTTGAAGTCCTTGACCTTTCCGAGCGACACGGTCATGTCGTGCTCGTCAGGGGTTCCCTCGTGGTACTTTTTGGTAAAGTGCCACCCTTGCTCGTTCTCCGGGGCCTTGACGCTGTCGCAGAAGTCCTTGTAGTTTTCATTCATGCGATCGACACCGGCGTACGCCTTGCGGCCCTGCTTCTGATAGCAGTTGAAGTTGTCCGTCTTTTGGCATGCCGGGGCCGAGACGCCGAGGACCTCGGCGCGAAGGTCCATTGCCGTGGACATGGCAAAAGAGGCGATGGTCTTGTGGCCGAGCTCGTTGGGATGGAAAAGCTTGCCAAAAGTATCGGGAAGACCCAGGCCGAGGGTGACGTCGAAGCTGCCGTCACCGGGGCAGCTTGGTGGTGCTGGTGCACGGGGATCGAGCTTGTGCAGGACCTCTGCACGCTTATAGGAGGACTTGTAAAGAAGCGAGTCGTAGACGCTGTCTTTGTTCATGCTGGCCACGAAAGCTTGGAATTCTTCCTCATCCTTTGCTAGGGCGGCAGGGTCGCGCTTCCTCAACTCATCGTGGATCAGCGGTGCGACGTAGGTGTCCTGCTTGAAGAACTGCAAATCCTTTTGCTTGTCGTCGGGATAGTGACCAGACGAGGATGGATCGCAGAACTGGCCCTTGACGCCCTTTGAGGGCCAGAGGTCCCAGTCGGCCATGTCAATCTTGTAGTTGAGGTCCTTTTTGCGGAATTCCTCAACGACATCTTGGATGGCAGCGTTGATGCCCATCACCAGCTCGTTGAACTTGGTACGGCGATCCTTGCTGAGCGTGAGACCCTTGCTGAACCATCGTCCTGCGAGAAGCCAGTTTTGTTCCTTTTCGCACGCGTCATTCTCCGTGTTGAAGAATTGGGCGTATCCGTTGTAGACTACAATGCTCTTCTTGTTCATCTTGTCGTTGAGAGCAGTCAACAATTGCCGGATATTGGGTTTGAGAATGGTATCAATGTTCTTTTTGGCGACATCGATGATGTTTTGGCACTTTTCTTCGCCATTGAAAGGCAAGAAAATACAAGTCTTGAGTAGCGAGGCCTGGAATAGAGGTGGCGGGTTAGTGAACATGACAATTGTAGTGAATGAAAGGGGCCAAATGGCCAATGGAGAACGCCGGACTGAGACTTACAAGACACAAGTCATTTCCTCCAGCGGTCATCATGACAAGGTCCAGCGTGCCGTCTATTTTCTGGATCTGGTCGTAAATTTGCTCCGACCTATCACCAGAACAGGCAGGGAACTGGAAATCCTCGACGACAGAGCCGAGGGCTCCGTTGACCAAGTACGGATAAGACAGGTCGTAACGAGAGCAGTACCAGTCGTCACGTTTGTGAAAAATGTCGCCAAGCTGACGACCCGATCCTATGCCAGCAGTGTAACTGTCTCCAACAGCAGCCCATCTCCTGGCCCAGCGAAAATCGGCTGGATCAGCATCTCGGGTTTCGAGCAGAGAGCGCGGCACCGAGTTGATCTCGACGGCCTGTACGACGGTGTCGTTGACATCAACTTGGGCAACGTGGAGGCTGCGGCCAAGGGCCAACTGGGCAACGGCCAGAAGAGAGAGGAATTTTGTCCCCGACATGGTTTTCGTAGTTTGCAAAAGCCAATGCCAAAGACTGCAAGTGTCAAGTATGAATGGTGTTGTTGGAACGAAGGAGAGGCTTTGACGGCTTTAGCAATATTTGTCGAATGCGTCCGCGGCAAATCGTCCCACAGCAGTGCTGGATCTCAAAGTGGCCGCCAAACCAGACAGGATAATTGTAGATTGCTAGAGGGAAATAAAAATTGAAATAAAATTAAACGAACGAAGATCAAATGCGTGACTTTTCGTCTTCAGTCAGATTTTAGTGATGATTCGACTTGGAAGGCGAGCGAAGGAGCAGCCACGGGGTCTCGCTATCTTGATGAGGGGATGCTCAGCAATCTCGCCTGCATCTCAAACAGGTAAAGAGGCTAACATGGCTTTTCTAGACTGAGCGATGAGACCAATCGGGCCCAAACCGAACCTGTCAGCCAAACGTGGCAAACTAGCTCAGGCACTGCCGTAATTGTGCGAGTCAGGGGAATTCGCGCGAGACGCCGACTAGTCGGGAATGTCTAAAACGGTATATGGCCGGGGACTGGAAAACACTTTAGATCGCGCCACATAGTGAGCCTAATTATTGAGTTTCGGCCCGTTGTCATGCTGGTAAGCGCTAGAGGACCTGCAATTTGCCCCCTGCTGCTCGAGTATTACCGCTCCAGCCCTAAAAAAATCGACCAGCAGCCCAGTGAAACTTGGTGGGCAAGCCCAGCAGGATCCTAGCGGGATCCTAGCGGGATCACGGCGGGACTTTAGTGGGTTGGTAAAGGTACCTGCATTGATGTATCGGTACATGTCTGACCTTGTCACGGTTGATGACAAAAAAAGGCGTGGAAAAGATGGCATTGTTGAAATGAATGAGACGGATGACTTCTCCATGAGGATACTCCCGCAATGAGAATCCATTTTTCTCCTCTTTTCTCCATCTTAATCAGGTCTGCAGCAATCGCCAGTGTCTTTTGTTTCTTGCAAGCCAAAGACTCCTTGGATTGACCACTTACACTACACCATATTGAAACCGCAAACCCCAAGGTAGTCAGTCATCTGCCTCTTCCATCTACACCCGTTCGGTCATCTACCACTTGCTTGGATCCGGATAACAAGATGAGAGTATTTCAGACTGCACTGTTTGCCCTGCTGGCTACTGAGGCTGTCGCCGAGAGCAGCTTCATAGACCAAGCCATTGCCAGCGGCCAGCTGAAGCCTCAGCAGGATACGGCTCGCAAGAGCAACTCCAGCTATGCTCTAGCTTCTTCTTTTGCTGCCCAAGACAGTCCCGATTATCATTGCTCAAAGGACAAAGGTTGTGCACTTGGCTGCTGCGGTCCTCTGTAAGTTGACATGGAAAATATTGCCAGTCGCGTCTGTTCTAACACATACATAAGAGATGACGAGGGCAAAGGAATATGTGGCATGGGTCCCAAGTTTTGTGGCGACGGCTGCACGTCGCAATGCGATAGTAAAAGCGAGTGCGACGCTGGCTGGGGAATGCAATGGTCCAAGGCAGGACCCTGCCCTCTGAACGTGTGCTGCTCCGAGTATGGCTTCTGCGGTACAACTCAAGATTTCTGCGCTGGCAAAAAGGTCACTTCGCCATCTTGCAGTGCTTCGGCTGGAAGTGCCAACAAGAGAATTATTGGATACTATGAAGGATGGAACTATCAACGATCCTGCGACAGTAAGCTGCTCCTGTCGTTGGAAACACCTTTACTAATGAGTTCCAGCGATGAAACCTAGCGAGATTCCCCTCGGAGTTTATACTCATATCAACTATGCCTTTGCACTCATCCACCCCACGCAATTCACCATTGATGCCATGGATGACAAGACCGGGTCGCTCTACCGTGAAGTCACCGGACTCAAGGACCGGGATCCTGACCTCAAAGTCTGGATTGCCATTGGCGGCTGGGCTTTTAACGATCCTGGCCCAACCCAATCCACCTTTTCTCTTGTTTCTAAAGCACCTGCCGCTCAAGAACTCTTCTTCAACTCACTCATTACGTTCCTGATCAACAACAACTTTGATGGCGTCGACATCGACTGGGAGTACCCTGCCGCAGACGACCGCGGCGGCAAGCCAGAGGATTTCAAGAACTTGGTCGGGTTCATGGCCAAGCTCCGGTCTCGTCTCAATGCTAGCGGCAAGAACTACGGTCTCTCAATCACCCTCCCCTCGTCATACTGGTACATGCAGCATTTCGACATTGTCGCCTTGGAGCCACATGTCGACTGGTTTAACATGATGACCTACGATATTCGTAAGCTCTCGCATTACTTTACAGATGATGTTTCTCAAGGCTAACGTTGTTTAAAGACGGCACATGGGATGGAGACATTCCTTCATTAGGTCCTCGGGTTCAGGCTCATACAAACTTGACGGAAATTGAGAACGCCATGGAGCTACTTTGGAGAAACAACATCAACCCTGAACGAGTAACGATGGGTCTTGGATTCTACGGTCGCAGTAAGTCTTGTCATGTTTTGAATCACGGCTTACTACAGTAGACTGACCAGCTGGCTTTTTAGGCTTCACCCTGAAGGATCCCAGCTGCACGGCTCCAGGCTGCCCTTTCTCAGGGCCGGGCAAGCCTGGCGACTGTACCGGTACTGGTGGTATCTTGTCTGCCGGCGAGATCAACCGGGCCATCAAGAACGGTGGCAAAATGACCCTTGACGAGCCATCAGCTGCCCAAATAGTCACATTTGGCGGAGATCAGTGGGTGTCATTCGATGACAGCAAGTCACTCGGTTTGAAACAGATGTGGGCAAATGAACACTGCATTGGCGGGTAAGTCTAAAAACCATCAGACCCGGATGGAGTCATTCGTACATTTGCTGACTATTATTCCTAGACTTATGGTCTGGGCCATTGACTTGGATGATGGGTCTTTATTGGACGCTCTGTTTGGCAACACTGGTCACAAGAAGCGCAAGACTAGAGACATCACAGACAATGACAACAATGTCAACTGCTTTGTGGGTGGCATCAATGGAGGTTGATAGGAATTTATAGTTAGTTTGCTGCTTGAAGATAATACAGTGTCACACATCATTGAGATTTGTTCGGTTCTGTGACTTTGATATGTGTAGGCATTTTCTGACATGTCTTGACTATGATTTGGACCCGTTCACTTTCATTGGAGCACAGAGCAACATCTACTAGCTGCCCAATCAGTGAGTTTAGACCGCAGAGTGGCATTTTCCCTATAGATCTATCTTCTACAGTATATACAGCTTGCACACATATCTGATTTTAGCTGGTGAGATGAGAACAACGATTGCTATACCATGAGACACTATGAAGTACTACTGGTGCTACTAGGACTAAATAAACTAGGGATCAGAAACTCTTGGGGTGACCTGTTCTATAATGGTGCTCGCTTCATCCAGCCTAACAGCCCTTTTCTCCTCTGCTTTGCTTGTAAAGCGCCTGGAAATTGTTGAACTGAACATTGCCGGCCTGGTTGAGAAACGGTCCCACATTCTGGGCCGGCGTGGTGTAACACAAATCGATACCGATAACATCCAGCGAAGTTGGAAAGTGGTTTTGCACAATAATGGCACCGCCAGGTGCAGTATAGACGGGCAAGCCGTTGCTAGAGGAAGTGTGGCTGGGATAAATCTGTCATTCGTGTCGATTTGTCAGTCTCAATTTCCACGGTTGAGCCATTGGATTAGGGTATATATCGAAACGCACCATGATTGAGGTCCAATCGACATCCGCAAAGTTGTGTCCCGCAGGTGCGAAAACACCGCTAGAATGCCAAGGCAAGAATGCATCCGCGGCAAAATGATACTGACCAGCGATGGAGACATCCTTGCAAATGTCTTTGCCGCCCTCTGTTCCACGATCGGCTTGGGCAGCAGCCAGGGCAGTGTCGTAGTTGACCATGTTTTCGCAGTGGAAGTTGTCGTTGCCGAAAACGGTGCCAAAGTTGGCGTCTGGGAAGCCGTCCTCGCTGCGCCAAAAGTTGGGATTTTGCTGCTCGTGGAAGAGACCCCAGGCATGGCCAATCTCGTGCGCAAACGTGCCGACCTTGTTGTCGTAACCGCCCCAGTCAGTGTCGTCCAGTATCATGACCGGCCCTTGGCTGCCCGTGGAAGCATCGGCAGGAATGTAGCCCGTCGTGGTAGAGTGCCCTCCGTAGTCCCGGCCGCGGCTGATCAAGAGGATCGTGGAGCGGTGCGACTGGCACTCGTTGTCGTCCACCTCTGTCCACCTGTAGGTGGACTGATCGAGTCCGACGAACCACCAACGATCAATGGCGTCTTTGAGATTGTAGAACAGTGCCTGCTTGTCCTCGGGCGTCGCGAAGCAGTACCTGACCTCGTGGTTGGGCCACGGCTGCATGAGATTGAGCGTTCGGATCAGGTAGCGCTTGTCAATCGAGCGAGCATCAATCGGGGACGGGTCAGTCAGCTCGTCGAGAGCTCTGCGCATGAGCGTATGGTTTGATCCAATGTCGGAGAGATGGTCATATCTGGTGATTTTCGGCTGCCACAGCTGGCTCGCCGCCTGAGCCGCGCCGGCCGCGACGAGCAGCAGAGAGATACAGCGTGCTGGTGCCAACATGATTGTGGTGGCAACACTCTCTGTGGTAGGTGCAGAGAAGATGAATTGCCAGTATCGTTGCTGCTTGGTCAAAAAAGGTGAGAGTGAGGGTGACAAGTGAACAGGATGGGAAGCATGTAAGTCAGTCGAGGGGCGTACACATCTGTACGTGCACTACAGTGAGCAACACCTACTGCACCTTGGCTTGGTCACTGCCATTCAACTGCTTCCCTGGCCCGCCCAGCTACGTACTAAGCTGAATTGTTTCGTGTACAACGCTTTCTTGTACCGGTACTTGGGATTGCAAGCAGTGCTCCCCACTGTCTTCGCCGATTGCAGGGATCATAAGCCCTAGCACGCCAATTAATCTATGACCGGCATGTACCTGATCGGGCATCGGATCTTCTTCATATAAGCCCTAACCAGGCAATCAAATCCATTACCCGGCATGTTCCTAATCGGGCATCTGATAATTTTTAGAAACGGCCAGAGCGGCAATACCGGAAATGCAGAACTTGGCGAATAACTGGAAGGGGGGCAAATTGCAAGCAATCCTTTATTAGCGCTTACAAGCATCACAACGGGCCGAAACTCAGTAATTCGGCTCAATAAGCTTGAAAACCCGGCATTTCGAAATAGTAACAAGGAGTTTGACTCGATACCGGAGCCTACAGGATTATAATGCAACACTGGTAGTGGGCCGCGCAAAAGTTGGCACACGTTTGTAAATGCGTCCCGCGCGGCTGTGCCTACGAAGCCCTAGTTACCTCGCCCACTTGACATGCATATTTACCCCTGATAATTGCCGAACTTGGAGGCTAAGAAGCAAGGCTGCATTGGTCTATTTTCGGTCCCTAGAGTCCTCGTGTGACGGCAAAGAGAGGCCCTGCCTGGTTCGCTTCTATCCTGTCCTGGCCAACTATTCTCCGTGCCTCATCTTCAATCATCACCACTTACCACAAACAAATCAACCAAATTGAAGCATCACAATGAGGTTGACCACTATTGCCGCAACGGCAGCATACATCGCTGCCGTGGCTGCGCAGGATACGTCGCCCAGCGGCCCTACCATGACGGGCACGGCTCCCGACTGCAACGCCTGGTACACGGTCAAGTCGGGCGACACCTGCCCCAGCGTCGAGAAGAAGTTTGGCATCACCGCCGACCAGTTTTTCAAATGGAACCCGGCCGTCTCGCGCGACTGCGTCACCAACTTTTGGGTCGGCGAGTCGTACTGCGTGGGGACTGGCCAGCCCATCAAGACCACGTCCAGCAGCAAGGCGTCGAGCTCGACCTCGACCACGCCGACCACGACCAAGACGACGTCGACAACGTCGGATCCGGGCGACGGCAAGCCCTACTCGACGAGGTTCCCCGTCACCTCGCGCAACATCACCACGCCAACCAGCCCAACTGCCTGGCCTCCCACCAAGACGCAGCCTGGCGAGCCCGACAGCTGCACCAACTGGCACTTTGTCGTGCCTGGCGACACTTGCGAAAGAATTGTCAATCGTTATGGCAATACTCTCAACATGAAGGATTTGTAGGTTCTTCAGCAGGAAAAAGGAGTCTTCTCAACGTTGCTAATGTATGATTGCAATGAATAGCCTGGTCTGGAATCCTGCCCTCAAGAGCGACTGCTCTGCTCTCTTCATTGGCTTCTACGTGTGCATCGCTATCAAGCCCACCACTACCTCTTCGTTTGACTGGTTCAACGCGCCCAACACAACCATCCCATCTCCTACAAGCTGGACTTCGTCTGTGCCGCCCACCATCAACTCGACTTTTACCGCATCCCCGCAGCAGAGCGGTATTCCTTCCAGCTGCCAGAGCTTCTACAAGGCTGAAGCTGTAAGTCATCGCCCCCCATTGTCTCGACTGTCTGTTGTGCTGACTGTCTTTCCCAGGGGGACACCTGCAATACTGTGCTCAAAGCTTACCCTTACATCACCCTGGAGCTGTTTTACAAGTGGAATCCCGCGCTCGACGGCAACTGCGAGGGGCTCTGGGCCAACTACTGGTACTGTGTGGCTAATTACGACCAGGCAAATCTGCCCCAGCCACCTTCGCAGCCTACACCCGGTGCTCCCGTGGGAGATGGCACCGTCAGTGGCTGCAAAGCGTGGTACCAGACGACCGGTGGCGATGACTGCGACATCATTGCCCAGGCTTTCGGTTCCTTTTCCACGTCAGACTTTATCTCTTGGAACCCATCGGTAGGCTCCAAGTGTGAGTCTATCAAGGTACGTCGCATCTTTGAAGCACGGGAATGACGAACACTTTCCAATTTTTCCCGCGTACTCTCGAGGCTTTGGCTAACAAGGCATAGGACAAAACCTTTTACTGCGTGGGCATGGCAAAGACACCTACGACGAGAACATCTTCTCTTCCTGCGACGACGACGCAGGATACCTTACCGACACAGTCTGGAGTCGCTTCCAACTGCAACAAGTACTGGTTCGTAGGCGAGAGCGACACATGCCAACAGATCATCACCGCTTCCAACATCATCCTGGGGAAATTTGTCAAGTGGAACCCGGCTGTCAACGATGGAGGATCGTGCAAGCTCACGCCCGGTGTCAACGTTTGCGTCGGAGTCAAGGCTTGATGGGCAGTTGGTCATTGAGTAATTAGAGTAGATGGAAGATTGGCCAATATTTTAAATGTTATTTTCTTTTTTTATCCATTGTGTCAAGAAACGCTCGGTAATCAGGCCCAAGGCAAATTATGAGGAAGAATATGCGTCAATTTGCGTTTCTGTAGGCCCGTGACCTGCTATGCTCTCCTAAAACAAGAAACGATTCGTGGTAGCGGGCCTGTATATCCGCTCTCCAGCCAATACCCCGCAGGACTCGCCTCACTGTTCTCTTCCCTTGCCTTGTCTTTTACCTGGTCTTGAGCGTCGATTGTGGACGGGATGGAACGCCAGAAGCGGTCATTATGGCCACAAGGGCGAGCTGGCGGCTTTGGCGCCCACTCAACAATCAGGTCGTCGGGGTTTGCTCTTGTCCTCCTGGCTCTACCCATCAACGGGGTCCAAAGGGCAAGCGAAAATGCCACGTTGACCCGACACCTCGATGCTAGTCTGCCAACCATGGCATCGAGGGGCGGCAAGAGAACATTTTCGATGGCTTCTCTTTGGTCGGCCTGTTGGGCGATCCAGACTGGGGTCAGAAGCGGGCATTTGAACGACACGTGCAGTTCTTGCAGATGCGGCAAAGCGATTGGTAGTAATTCCAGTTGCCTATGGTAGTCTGAGTGCTCCGGAGGCTTCATCCAGTCGAGAGCCAAACTCAGCTCCAATCTTGTGATGTGCTGCAGGCTGTATGACGGAAGGAATAGTGACAATCTCGAGCTCAAGTCTCCGTCGGCAATGTGGAATTTGTTTTTGGAATACAGAATAGAGATGCCAGACTTGTATCTGGTAGAGGTGAAAACATGGTCAGTGTGCAAGTCGACTTGAGATCTCCGGGCGACTCACGCTTGTTTGCTGGAAAGCAACCATCCCAGCGCTCCTATCTGGTAGCCTTTTTCCGGGTCCTGAAAATCGGGGGGTGGCTTCGCGAGACTCTGTATATGCGCCAGACTTTGAAGGCAGAGATCATTCACAGGTCCAGCGTCTGGCTGCTCCGTCGGCAGAGCAGGGCTTCTCGCACAAACGAAGCCGCGGAGGCGCCATTGGCTGTTCTCTGCACTGAGCTCAAGGTGAATGATGCGATTCCCAAATGCAAATGTGAGGATACTGTCTTGGATTTCGGGAGACAAGAGTTGAAAAAAATTGCTGCTGCTGTTGCTTGTTTTCGCCTCCTCGGCTGGCAGTGCTGATGATAATGGTGGTGATGACGCCGATGCGCGGGGTAAAGCCGGCGTGTTTTGTGTTATTTCTGGCAACCTTGGTTCCGCATCGGAACGAAATAGCGTCCTGCTCGCGAAAGCTCCGCGCTGCATGTTTGTTGGGTGTAAAGGGTTGAAGAAGTTTACGACAATGTGAATGGTCTGGCTGATTGGGTTGCTAGCATGCATGCAAAAACTCGTCACTGTGTGTGTAGGTGAGGGAGGACGGACGGACAAGTACAGCGGGCTCAAGCAGCCAGGAAAAGTGGCAGCCGGCAACTGTTTAAATGGTCTCGAGCCCATTTCAGTGGAATTTCGGGCGGGATTGGCCATATTGGGCCACTAATTGATCGTTAGTTAGCGCTGCTGACAGAAGCTGGCTGTCGAACTGTATATTCTGTAGTGATGCCCTTAAGTTAGGTAGTGCATTACTACCCTGTACTTGCGTGTCTCAGCCAGCCAATCAGCGCGGGCCATGCCTAGCTTAGCAATTCGACGCCGCGCCGGGCTCTGATTGGCCACTGCTAAATTTCCACTTTGAACTTTTTGATACTGCATCTTGAACTTTTTACAAAATTTCATCCACGTCTTCATTCTCTCCATCATTTGTTTTACATCGTGGCGCAGTCATTTACTGCATATCCATGGCATTTTGATAGTCCGTCGACGTAATTACCTTTTTGTACCCATCGATGAGGCCTCTCCTGCATCGCCTGCCTCTTCTTCTTCGCCCTCATCGAGCACCACCACTTTCCCCGGCATCTCATCGTTTCTTCATAATGTCTTCCGTACCCGCTGCCGCTGCAGCACCAGCCCCAGCGCCCGCACCCAACGGCGCGCACACAAACGGCAACTTTCATGACCGTCCCGCCAAGCGCCCCAACAATGCTAACCGCAACGGCAACAATCGCAAGTCCAAGCAGCAGCGGACCAAGCGCGAGCGCAACATCACCGAAGGCTCATCAGAGGAGGTCCTTCGCTGTGATATCGACGCGCTTCTCAAGTCGCGCCGTGAGGCCGCCGGTACCAGCGAAGACGACGCTGCGCTCGCCCCAGAAACCGACCTTCCTGAGCCCTTTACGGAAATTGAAGCAAAAGTCCACGAGCTATCCTCCACCGGCGATGGCCTCGCCATGGTCTCAGGATCTGATCAGGTCTACATCGTTCCCTTTACTGTCCCCGGCGACACCGTCCGCATCAAAGTCATCCGCCACGTGCGCGGCGAGGGTCACTCCCACGCCGACTACCTCTCCGTCGTCACGCCCTCGCCTCTCCGCGACGACTCCCGCGTCAAGTGCCAGTACTTTGCCAAGTGCGGCGGCTGCCAGTTTCAGATGCTCGACTACGCCGAGCAGCTGCGCCGCAAGCGCCGTATCGTCGTCAAGGCCTACGCCAACTTCTCTAACCTGCCCCGCGAGCTGCTGCCCGAGATCCACGACACCATCGGCAGCCCGCTCCAGTACGGCTACCGCACCAAGCTCACGCCGCACTTTGACGGCCCGCCGGGCTACCGCCCTAGCAAGCGCGGCAAGAACCCGGCGACCCCGTTCCCCAGCTGCCCCGACATTGGCTTCATGCAAAAGGGCCGCCGCAAGGTGCTGGACATTGAAGACTGCCCGATTGGCACCGAGGCTGTGCGCCTCGGCAACGCGCGCGAGCGCAAGCGCATGCAGGACGAGTACACAAACTACAAGCGCGGCGCGACGCTGCTGCTGCGCGAGAACACGGCCCGCCACCCCAAGGACAGCGAGGCCGCCGCGGCAGACCTCGCGCCGTACACCACAAGGTCGGAGAGCGGCAGCTTCGTCGACGTCAAGTCCTGCGAGACCGACTCCAAGGCCACCACCACCGAGTACATTGGCGACTACATCTTCACCAACCCCGCCGGCTCCTTTTTCCAAAACAACAACTCCATCCTCCCCGTCTTCACCTCGTACATTCGCGACCGCATCCTCCCCGCCGCAGCCGCAACCGCCGACGACAAGCCCGTCAAGTACCTCATCGACGCCTACTCGGGCTCCGGCCTCTTCACCATCACCCTCTCCTCCGTCTTCCAGCACTCGGTCGGCATCGACATTGCCGGCCAGTCCATCGAGTACGCGCGCAAAAACGCCGCCCTCAACGGCCTCGGCGAGGACCGCTGCCGCTTCATCGCCGCCGACGCCGGCGAGCTATTCAAGTCCGTCACCTACGAAGCCGACGAGACCGTCGTCGTGCTGGACCCCCCGCGCAAGGGCTGCGACGCCAGCTTCCTGTTGCAGCTCCGCCGCTTCGGCCCCCGCAGGGTGCTGTACGTGAGCTGCAACGTGCACACGCAGGCAAGGGACGTGGGCGTCTTGGTGCGTGGCGAGGGCGAGGGCCGCCGCTACACGATTGAGAGTCTCGTGGGCTTTGATTTCTTCCCGCAGACGGGCCATGTGGAAGGTGTTGCTATTCTGAATAGAGTTGAGGAGTAGACTTGGCAAATCAAAAACTGTTTGCACTGCATGAATAATGTTTCGTTCTTCCTTGAGCCTTCTCTGGTCGCTGCTCTTTCATTGCCCATCATCACTGGTGTCACAATATTGGGTTTGAGAGCCGCAGCGGTGGTAAAGGGTGTAATTCATACTAGATACCCACATGTCAAAAAAAAGACAAACTATTACAACCACAAAGCAGCTAGCTGCAGTCGATGCCAATGTTCCCAACGCCAGAAAATAAAACATGTCAGCCCTTTTCATCGGATCATATGCGCAGAAGCCATCGTCTTTCTCATTCCTTCTCCAACTGCACTCCATGTGCCCAACCCTTTTTCACTCGTCAACACGTTTAGTCGACTTCCGTAACCTCTCTCTCCACGAGCCGTTGCAGCGCCTCCGCAGCCACCTGGACCACCTCTGGTCGTCTGGACTTGCTGGCGCAGGCTTTGAGAATCTCGACGCCGTCCTCCTCGCGAATCTTGTCTCGGGCCTCGCTGCCAACGTCACCGTCTGCAGACACCATGTTGGAGATGCTGACGGCGCCGCGGTGGCACAAGTCCTCATTGTCGTCCACACACATGGCAAGAAGGACCTCGACGCCGCGCTTCCGGTGCACAACGCCGCGTACCACATTCTCGTACTGTGTGAGCGCCGCGAGCGCACCGCCGGCGGCACTGCGTGTTCCCGCGTCCTCGGCGTCGGCGAGCGCGAGCAGGATGTGCAGCCGCTGGTTGGCGTGCGGGCTGCCATCGGCATACAGCGCAAGGCCATCGGGCGACTGCATCAGATTGCACACGAGCTCGACGGCAGCTTTGGAAACGAGATGGTTCGATGACAGCAGCTGCTCCTCAATGTGCGGCCAGGCGTGGCGGATGATTTGCTGCGCGATGCCGGGGCCTTCCATTGAAGCCAGGTTCGTGAGTGCCATGAGCGACTCAAAGGTGGGGAGCAGGTCGCGGCGGTCCGAGGCTGGGTCGGGCAGCAGAATGGAGACGAGAGGTGCGATGGCAGCGTCCATGGGATTCGCCCGCGTCCCACCAAAAACGAGCGCGGGGTTGATGCTGATGAGGATGCGGGCGAGGGCTTGCGCGGCGTTGCGTCGAGCGTCATGCTGGTTCTCGTTGAGGGCGCTCCAAGCAACGAGAAGAAGCTTGACGGCGCCTTGTTGCGCCAGCTTCCCACGAATACCCTTGACTGTGGTGAGCGAGAGAATGATGCCAACGATAATTCCAAGAGCGGCTGCGGAGTCGTGTTTGCCATGCGCAACGAGCACGGGAGTAATTCCCGCCTCAAAGACAGCCTTGCATCGAGCATCGACGTGTTCGTCATCATCGAGCATATCCATACCCAGGGTCTTGCCCTCGGCATTTGCATAGGCCTTTAATTGTGACATTTTCTTTTCCTCTTCCGTCAGGAGCGGGCGATATCGTGTCAAGTTTTGAAAGATGCTAAGTGCGCCGTATGTTGTCGGCGAACGCGGCGGCGCTTTGGAGAGAGTGGAGAGGAGTTTCTTCAGCAGCTCCGAGTCCTGGATTATGGTTTCTTTGATCTTCGGTTGTAGTGAGGCATATGCCAATCCTTCGATGGAATGCTGCTTGCCGCTGTTGTCCCCGTCCCGCAGAATCATTTTGGTGAACAGCCCTGATAGCTCCTCTATAGATGTGACGGCAGACTCTACGCGTGAAGCACTTGGGTCGGTCATTGCGGATGGCTTAGGTACAGCCTGCGAAAGATGTCAGCGATTGGTCTTTGTACATGTTGTTGAATCTACTCACCCGCAGTTTGGCCAAAATGACAGCCGCAAGATATTGCACCTGCTCTGAATGTTGTCTCATGGAGACAGATCCCTCTTCGCCTTGCAGATTTGGATCTTCGCTCAGCCTGCGTCCCATGTCCATTGTATACTGTTCCACAATCTCCTCGAGCCACTCCACGCAGTACTTCTGAATCGCCTCTCGACACCTGCTGTCCATGCACGCCGCGTTTAGCATCTCGAGACACGCCGTCTCCACCTTGCGGCTCTTCCACTCCCTGCGCATCAGCGGCCCCAGCGAGCTCAGAAAGCCCTCGTTCAGGAACATTTCCGTCGTCAGGTCCGGCACAATGGGAAACGCGGCCGCGGCGACGCAAAACGCCACAATGTAGTCATCGTAGGTCCGGCGCTGGACGCGGTCGAGGAAAAAGGCGCGCAGCTTGGCGGAGCCGTCGTCGGCGGCGGCGCGCATGTACGCCGAGGTGGTGAGGACGGCGTGGCCGCGCACAATCTCGGGCTGGCGCATGTCGAGGTAGCAGAGGATGGTGTCGACGCAGTCGGAATCAATAACCCGGCAGATGGACTTGTGCGCAGGGTTGCTGACCTGGAAGCCCGCGTCGTCGTTGAGCATCTTGGTGAGAAGGTCCAGGTCGCGGCACGTCTCCTCGTCTTCCTGGCCGCCCTCCATGAGCCGCGCAAAGACGAGCAGCGTCTGGTCCTGGACAGAGGCCGCGGGGCCGGAAGCCTGTATAGTCTCTGCGGCGGTGGCCATGTCGGCGAGGCTGCGGAAGAGATGAGGGAATCAAGTCTCGCAGGTGAGGCCGTCGCCAGAGATTGAATAGGGGATGCAACACTTGAAACGTCCGCGTCTTATGAGAAGCGTTTGGGAATGGAGAATATTAGGTTGGTTGCCCCTCCATGACGGTGCAGATAAGAGTAAGCTTGTCGTTATCTTATGCATCTGCCCCACTGCTGCCGTCGAGCTGTGGCGGGTGAGATTAGCGTCGAAGCACCACTAAACCTTGCTGCAGCCAGAGCTTGGCACACGCTAATTGGAGCAAGTCAGCCACTGTAATCCGGGCACCAAGTCCCCCGGCTGAAAGTCTCGATGTTACAGCGGTCTTTCAGCGCTCTTCGGGGGGTGCATCACGTGGATGCGCGCCTGTAAAGCCCAGCCTCGTGAAGCTTTCCATTTCACGGCTCGTGAGTTTGCTGCGTCCAAACCCGTCTCTCACGCGATCAGCGTTTCCACGAACGAACACGATTCGGCCATCTTGGACGAATTCGGAACGTTGACACTGCAAGCCGTCACAATACAACAGTCCAACATTCATATCTTGCTGCCGAATTGCACCGACGTCATCAAATCACGAATCCTAGCATCACACGATCGATCTACATGCAGATTCACGCCTAGTCAACAAGACTCCCAAGCCCACCGACCCGTCTGAGTTACATGCTTCATCACACCTAGCGACCGATATCCCTCCCCTGTCTCGCCCTCCCAGGACCTCGTAGCTCGCTCCTCTGCGCAACCCCCGATCACGGCCGCTCCCTCGCCATGGACGCCGTCGATTACTCGGAGCACTACGAGGTCGCCACGGCCGACGAGACGCCTTCGCTGCTCTCCGTCATCATCGACACCAACCCGCGCGCCTGGGCCGTTCTCGACGACGGCAGCCTCCCGCTCTCCCTCACCACCGCCGTTGCCAACCTCCTGCTCTTCATCAACGCCCACCTCGCCTTTAGCGGCGCCAACCAGGTCGCCGTCATTGCCGCACACGTCAACCGCGCCGTCTGGCTGTA
The DNA here is from genome assembly GCA_030778065.1 of Akanthomyces uredinophilus. Lineage (NCBI taxonomy): Eukaryota > Fungi > Ascomycota > Sordariomycetes > Hypocreales > Cordycipitaceae > Akanthomyces > Akanthomyces uredinophilus. Next base: position 152,459 of record JAPFRW010000145.1, on the reverse strand, counting down.
CCCGACAACTTCATCCTCCCCCTCCTCCTTACCACAAAAGACCACCACACTCGATGGCGACGTTGACATGGCCGATGCGCCGGCCGCCGCCGCCGCCGCCAACTCGCCAAACAAGTATCCGCCATTTGCGCACATTGAAGCGACGGTGCTGGCGTCGCTCAAGAAGCTCATGGGCGAAACGACGGAGCGCGATCTCGACAGCACAACCACGCAGCTCTCGGGCGCCCTGACGCTCGCCCTCTGTCACATCAACAAGGCTGCGCGCGCCCTCAGCGCCGCCGACACGGCCCTCCTCGACGCCGCGCAGGCCAATGGCACGACGGCGCCTCCTCCGCTCAAGGGCCGCATCCTTGTCCTCTCCGTCTCCGACTCCGAGTCGGCGCAGTACATCCCGACCATGAACGCCGTCTTCGCCGCCTCCCACAGCCGCGTCGCCATCGACACGCTCGCCCTCACCGGCGACGCCACCTTTCTGCAGCAGGCCTGCTTCAACACGGGCGGCATCTTCCTGCGCGCCGCCAATCCTCAGGGCCTGCTTACCTACCTCATGTTCGGCATGATTGCCGACACCGAGGCCCGCGAGGCCCTCGTCACGCCCACGCACGATACCGTCGACTTTCGCGCTGCGTGCTTCTGCCACGGCAATGTTGTTGACACGGGTTTCGTCTGCTCCATTTGCTTGTCCATCTTCTGCGAGTTGCCAGCGAATGCAGAGTGCCTCACGTGCGGCACGAAGCTTGCGCTCGGCAGCTACGGTGCCAAGCCCGCGGTAATACCGAAAAAGAAGAAGAAGAAGAAGAGGGTCATCAATGGCAGCGGGAGAGAGGAGACAATGAGCGCGACAGGAACACCTCTTAGATGAGAATGCTCTCGGCAGATACCAATTGCGTCATGTCACTCACGAGGCCAATAGCCCCAACTAAACGACACCAGAGAGGCACAAAACAGTACTCTGGTTCGCTGTGTATAGAATAGTAAAGATACCATGCGTTTTGAATATTTTACAATTTTGTTTCATTCATGATTTATCTGTAGAGGAAGTTTTCTAGGTTTATGCTTGCGTAGCAGCCTCGGTTCCTTACTTGGTAGATATCTTGCGAGAGCCCTGGGCAATCTTACCGCCCTCGGGTAAGCGAGACATGACACAGGTTGGTGTAGGATCTTTGCCGCCCATGGATGCAAGTGCAAACGAGTCCGTGTTGTGCGCAAAATGAAGATAGTACCCTGCCCGCGTCTTCTTTACGGCCATGACCCCAATGGCGCCAGCAGAGGGTCCGTTGCAGACGCCGGGATGGCCCATGAAATCGTGCACAATAAATGATTCCATTATGGCGCTTTCATCGTAGTCGTGTACGTCGCTGCCGCCAGGGGCTTTGCGGGTGCTGTTGTAAAGTCTTTCCGCACAGCGTTGAGAGGCCATGGTCGTCGCCATGTGTTCACCTGTGCCACTGGTAACAGCAGCCACGGAGACGGCATCCTCGTCATCGGGCTGGCACGGCACGACCGCAGTTCCGACGCCAACTAGAGCAGCTGGGCCAAGTCGTCCTCGGTGCTTCATTCCAATGCCCCCAGATGAAGAACCGGCTGCAATATGTCCATCCTCGTCAATAGCTATCGCGCCAATTGTGTCGGTTATCTGATCTTGGTTATCCTCGCACATATGCTGACGTTTAGTCGATGTGTCTTCGCTGTCAACATGGCCATCCAGAAGTCGCTTTGGTCCTTTGCGACGCCTTTTTGGCAGCTGCCAAGTCCCTTCGTCATTTGCGGAGCCGATGCCTGGAGCGTTGGGCTCTCTTGCCCGGGCCGCGTGATCGTCATTCTCACCATCATTGACGTGGCCTTTATTCGGTTTCAGCAGCGCGCTTTGCTTTTTGTTTGAATCACTTTTATGATGTGACGTTTTCCAGGGTGGATTCTTGGTATGATTCCAGGCGTTTTGCGTAATGCCCAATGTCATCAACTCAGCCTGCTGAGCCTCATCCATGCCCGGAGGCGGCAAGTAGGGCGAGTTAGGCTGGCCTTCGTTCCAAGTTCCCGACAGAATGGCAGCAGCATGGTCTCGAGGAAACGAAATGTTCGGCTTCTCGGGTAGGGTATCGTATTGACAGGGCGCACAGTCCATTGACTGCGTAGTTTTTGGCGCACTGCTGACTTCTTTTGTTTTGGCCTCGGCTCTCAGTAAATCATCGTGCCAGCGCATGAATCGCTCCCTAGAATTCTTGGAGACCAAGTAGTCATTGGAGAATGTTGCCATCCCGTGTTCTTCGGCGAATATCTTGGCGCCTTCTCCAACAAGGGCATTGGGCGGGACTCGTCTTAAGCTCAAGGGCCGCTTGCTTCCGTCAAAGATGAGTTTGGCGAGAGAGATTGGATTCCGAATGTCTATATGTGTCAGCTGATGCTAAGCCATGAAGTCCAAGAGTATCTTACTTGACACAGCACCACATGCGCCACTGCGGCCTAAGTGGTCAACGATGGTGGCATCGCATTCAACCGTGCCATCAATGGAAAGGTTGGATCCGTAGCCAGCGTTGGTTATTTCCTTGTCCTCGAGGACACGCAGCGAGGCTTCGACGGCTTCCGTGGCACTGGCTCCAGCTTTAAGAAATCTCATTCCCATTTCTGCGGCTCTGTAGTCGGTTTGTTAGAGGTCTTGTTGCAGGGCGTTGATCTGTAAGTGCGGCCGAATACTTACGCAACGCAGGCCCGAAGATGAACATCCTCATTTTGGTGACTGTGAAAGCCAGCGCCCGCATGAAGGAAGATGGCAGGAATGGACCGTTTTCGTTGCTTTGACCCCAGGCCACGATCTAGTGCTCCATCTGTGCTGCTAAACTCGGGCTGATTCGACAAGCGAACTTGGTGTCGACAGCCAGCCATGTCCGGCTAGGCTAGCGAATGCCAAATTCCATACACATAGGCGGAGCGGCAGATAACGATGATGAGTATAAATGCTGTGTTCTAGGTATCGGTGTCGATGTTGTTTGGAGCCAATTGTCTAGTGTGTAGCTCCTGTTGCACTAGCGGAGGCCAACAGCAAGGGCGTGTTGAAGGTTCAAAGACGAAGTGTTGCACCACTGAGCTCGGCACCGCTACCGACGGGCACGTGTTGATCCTGGTGCAGGAAGGAGCATGTTATGCGTTCTGGACACCGATAGTGGGAATTGTATACGGCCACTCAGATCGAGGTTTGACGTTGTTATTGATGCTACTGGCTGCTGCTGATGTTAGGTAAGAAGCGAGGATGCCGGTTTTGCGCAGTGAGCTGCGCTGGTGAATCACAGTGGGGTGACCATTCAGTAGTAACAACGGCGATGGAAGTAAAGCTAACAAGGAGCCATGATGGTACTTAGACCATTATTATCATATCTCACTATGCTACAAATCATCAATTGTGTTTTTTCCTTTGGAATTGCAATTTAATACAGGAATAGTCGATGCCAGGAAATTGCGCGATGGTAGCCAGGACATGCGCCTTCCGCAGCCGCCGAAGCCAGCACCACCGGAGATAGCCTACAAACTCGCAATTCAATATACTGACCAAGATTATGAGCATTTTCAATCACGTTCTTTTCTATGCATATGCTTGGTTCAAGGCTTGATGCACTGTCTTCCACCATTGGCGATACACGTGATGGGTGGGGTCTTGATGACAGTCCACCAAGGCCAGCTAACAGTGCTAACCTAACAATAATAAGCTGGCATCATGACCACAGAGAGCGGCGTCTGAAAGCTACGCAAGCTCCTCCTCAGCCATCCAGTTCACCCCACATTGCGTCAGGCATCCTCCGCGGCCTCCTCGCTCTCGCAACACCACGCCTGCACGCCTCGCGACGCCAATTTTCTCGTCATTTGCCTCGCCATACACGGCTCTCATTCATCATGGCGAACCAGACTCCTGCCGTTGTCATGGACAAGTGCGTCGACTGCCCCGCCCCACTGCTCCCCCAGCTCGTGGCTAACGTATAGCGACTCAACAGCGGCACGGGCTTTTCCAAGCTTGGTACGACGTCGCCCCGGCTCGATGCGCAATATTCGGCCTCGCTGCTAACCTAGATTGTCCCAGGCTTCGCTGGAAACGACTCCCCGTCCTTTGTCTTCCCGACTGCCATTGCGACCAAAGGCCCCGCTGCTGGAGGCGGAGGCTCCGGCTCTGGTCGCCCAGCTGTCGCCAATAAGCCCTCTTTCCTCACCGGAGGCGCTGGCCCGTCCAGTAGTCATTTGAGCTCCAAGCGTGGCACCGAGGACCTCGATTTCTTCATCGGCGACGAGGCAATCAACGCTGCTGGTGGCCCTGGTGAGCTGGCAAACAAGACGCACCATGAGCAGCGGCTAATTCGTTAGGCTATGGAATTCATTATCCCATTCGCCATGGACAGATTGAGAATTGGGTATGACTCGCGAACTTGGCACTACAATTCGTGCGCTGACAACATCAGGACCATATGGAACGATTCTGGTCCAACTCCATTTTCAAATATTTGCGCGTCGAGCCCGAGGACCACTACTTCCTCCTTACCGAACCCGTCAGTCCATGCAGCCTACGACCAGCGAGCCTGTGCTAACTCCTTGAAGCCTCTGAACCCCCCGGAAAACCGAGAAAACACCGCCGAAATCTTCTTCGAGTCATTCAACTGCGCGGGCATGTATATTGCCGTTCAGGCCGTACTCGCGCTTGCAGCCTCTTGGACTTCCTCCAAGGTCACTGACCGATCGTTGACCGGTACCGTCATTGACTCCGGTGATGGTGTCACTCACGTTATTCCCGTCGCCGAGGGATATGTCATTGGTTCTTCGATCAAGTCGATTCCCATCGCTGGTCGAGACATTACCTACTTTGTGCAGTCGCTGCTGCGAGACCGCGGCGAGGCAGATTCGTCTCTCAAAACTGCTCAAGAAATCAAGGAGTCGCATTGCTACGTCTGTCCCGATATTGTCAAGGAGTTTGCCAAGTACGACCGCGATCGCAGCCGTTTCCTGAAGCACACCGTGGCGCTCCCTGGCGGTCGCGAAGTTGGCGTCGATGTTGGTTATGAGCGATTCTTGGCTCCCGAAATCTTCTTCAACCCCGAAATCTACAGCTCCGACTTCCTCACACCTCTCCCCGTGGTTGTTGATGGCGTTATTCAGCAGTCGCCAATCGATGTGCGACGTGGCCTGTACAAGAACATTGTTCTTTCTGGTGGCAGCACTCTATACAAGGACTTTGGAAGACGCTTACAAAGAGATATCAAGCTCCTGGTGGACGACCGCATTCGTGCCAGTGAGCTCCGTAGCGGTGGTGCTCGCAGTGGTGGTCTCGATGTGCAAGTCATTAGCCACAAGCGTCAACGCCACGGGCCCTGGTTCGGAGGTAGTCTGCTTGGCCAAACGCCCGAGTTCCGTTCATACTGCCACACCAAGGCTGAAGTAAGTACCTCTCTGCAGGACGATGAGACAAGTCTAATGCAAAACAGTACCAAGAATATGGACCGAGCATCGTGCGCAGATTCCAGCTGCTCGGTGGCCCTGGTGGGTCCTAGATGCTGTGCTGTCTCGCCAAATTCCCTTTTGGGCTTGAAGACGCGTGCTCGTATGCAAATGACACTCATGTCGGATGAGATGGGGGAGCTCGTCAAGGTGATGCAAAAATGGTGGGGAAGCGGCGATGAGATCGCGCATATGATGACGTGGCCACGGTCTCTCGATTGTTTAGCTAAATATCATTTAAACTCAATTATTTTCATTTCCACTGGTCCCTGTCGACGTGACGTGTCGTGGCAGCATAGTCGTAGCTGCGGCCTGAGCTCGCCCGGCTTTGCCTCATCCCCTGCACAGACCCGTACCTGCAAATGCCTTCGTCCTACCCTGGATAAGTCTGCATTTTTGCCTGCAGTTACCTCCATCATTACCTACAAAGACATCCGCTTTTCCCTTTGAATACGTATGAAGACATGAGAGTAGACAGAGACTGCAAAGCAAAAGTCGACAAAATTATACTACGGTCGGCGCAGAAATCAAAACATGGCTCCGCCACTTGCGTCTGTTTGAGTATCTGCAGCGATGCTGGGGCAAACAAATATAAGCCGCGCGGTAAAGGTCCAAAAAAGAAAAGAGTCGAGGCTTGGCCGAAACTCGGTTGCCCGTTGGTCACATTCACGGATCACTTTGGGCTTGCAGGCCTGATCGGGGCGATGACCGTCGTCATCCATACGACACGCCACGCCGTTCCGCAGACGCATGGCCTTGAGTTTCCAGCGCTGTGGCATTTGAGCTGGAGATACCTAGCTGAAACTCTGTCTGCTTGGCAGAGCCGTTCTATTAATTATTGGAGGACATGGTGTCTGTGGAGTTTCAAGGTACGGCATCTGTAACTACATCAAAGCACATGTTAAACGAGCGCCAAAGCTGAGTGCGTGGTACGTACTAAATGAATGAACAAATGTCTGGCGCCGGGTTTGTTGGTGAGAAGGTAGGAATACGGAAGATGATCCAAAGGGAGCGCATCTGACTTTGAATCTGGTGCTGGTTGTGCTGTGATACATGGCAGCACAGGCAGCAGGAGCAAAGAATAATAGCTGGTTGGCCAAACCCGGAATCACGTTCACACAGGCAGACATTCCGTACCGCCGTGGAACTCTTACATAGGAGCACAATGGGTTTTACGCGACCGACCTGCACACAAGCAACGCTGCGTTCCCGTTCACCCTTGCCTCTACGCGCCGGCCCAGCCTGCACAACACGGTGGTGTCGTGTGTACGAACTCGTTCAAGGCAATGTGCATCGGGCCCCGTGGCACAATGAAAAAAGCTCCGCCCGCGCGGATGTTGACAGTACAACTGACGCCAAGTTCCGAAAAAAAATGGCTGAATGGTGAGCAGGAGTAGGAAGGGTTTACGTTGTCCCCCAAATGCATTTTGACGACCAAGTTATAACGAGGGAATGTAATTGCCCTGACGCGCTCACGAAGGCGCCATTAGCGGACCAGCTTCGGCGCGCCAGCGAGAGCGATGGAATCAACTAATGAGACTAAGCTTATAACTAGTCTGTATTAAGTGTTAGCTGCAGAAGGTTGCTAATAAGGCTCTGGTCCTCGCAGCCGACATCCAGGCCAACGTCCTCGGCCGCGTCAGTCAAGTCGTCAGCGCCGTGCGTTGTCTGTCTAGCAATAGGTCTATATCTAAATGACTACCAGCGCGTCTTCCCTGGCTGGGCATCGTCGTCCGGAACCTTGGGTCAAAATACAGCATTTTTCTTACACCCAACCTTTAAAGCCCACCAGAGATAGAAACAACATGTCTGAATATTGGCTCGGCCACAGCCCGGTCTCCCAGCCCGGCGAGGATGCCCTGGCCGCCATAGCGGCCCTGCCGTCCGGCATTCCGGCGCTGCACCACGCCGCCAACCAGCTTGTCCTGCACTACCGCGCGCAAGCCGCGCACGTCCTGCCCGAGCGGCAGTCCGAGATTCACACGCGCTACGCCGACACCATGCTCACGCGGCTCTTGTCGCGGGGCCCCGGGGTGCCAACGCTCTCCTCGGACCGGGAGCGGGCCGCCCAGACGGTCGGCTGCTGCCGCGACTCGGCGCTGCTCCTGGTGTCGCTGGCGCGCAGCAAGGGCCTGGCGGCGCGCATCCGCTCCGGGTTCGCGTCGTACTTTGCGCCGGGCTACATGCTGGACCACGTCGTCGCCGAGATCTGGGACCCGGACGCGCGGCGCTGGCGGCTCGTCGACGCCGACGTCCCCGCGGCGCGGGAGGGCCTCGCAGAGGGCGGCGTCGACGTGCTCGACCTGCGGCCGGGCGTCGACTTTCAGACGGCGCCGCAGGCGTGGCGGCAGGTGCGCGCCGCTGGGGCCAAAGGCGGTGCCGTGGCGACGAGCCGTTACGCGGGGTTCGTGGATGCGCCGCCGGATCTGCGCGGGGAGCCGTTCATCGCGCACAACGTGGTCCACGACCTGGCGGCGCTGGACAAGACGGAGCTGCTGCTGTGGGAGGAATGGGGCGCGCTGCTCGGCTACGTCTACACCGAGTCGATGCCCGAGGCGGAAAAGGTCAGGCTGGACGAGGTGGCGGCGGTGACGGAGCACCAGGACGTCAGGATCGAGGATGTGAAGAGATTCATGGAGAGGAAGGAGTTTGCGGTTCCGAGTACGGTCATGCTGTATGATCCGTACGCGCCAGATGCACCGCCCAAGCCCGTGGATGTTGGCCGTGCACTCAAGACCAAGGAGTAGTTATCTCGGGGCATTGAGCTGTTTAGTCATGGACAATATGAATGGTACGCTTTGGGCTGTGAGAGCATTGACTCGTAGTTGTTGATTTGCTAGTCGTGTTTTTACTTGGGCGTTTCTCCGCATCTGCTCGTAGCACCACTGCATGCAAGCCCTGTCCGAACAATGACGGGCCTGCCGTCTCTGTGGCGCTGCTTAACGCACGCCCTTTTGATGCAAGGTAGCATAATGATTCAATATAGGGGATCTTGCTGTTTGCGGGGATGAGAGAGGGGAACACTGTCGCGCCGTTGCTGCATCGGTGAGGCTGCCCAACGTTGCCCATAGTTGCAAGTGAGCCCCGCGCCTGATGGCACCAACGAGGTCACTCGGCCGATATTCCTGTATAGAAAAGTAGCAAATTTTGATGGATGCACTCCACTATGCATATAGAATTATCAAGTTTGTGGCTGCGTGAATGCATATGCTTGTATGCAGGTCTCGACGCTCCAGTGGACATCCTTTCGAGCGAGGTGGTGGCTTGGCCGGCCGGCGCAAGGGGAGGGGAAGCGGGAGAAGAAACGAGAAATGGCTTCTTGCCTAATCCCGATCCTGAATTCCTTTACTTGCCTACTTTTTCTTTTCTTTTTTTTTAATGTGCTTATTTTTGCAGTCCAGTGCGGCGGGGTGTTCCATCTTTCACATTATAACTGAGATAACATCATTTTAATCACAAGCCAAGAACAGCAGCATCGCCAATCTCCCCGAATAAGACCTTGCAATAGCTTCCCCGCTATATGACTTGTCTATCGTGTCTCACTTTTCCCCGTTGCACGACCTAAAAACGGTTCCGTGTTCCCGCCCGGACACGGGTTGCCTGCAACGGCCCCAACTTGCTCCGCAGAGGCGCTTCTTCCCCGCGCGCGGTGGCGTCGGCGTCCATACCCGGTCTCGATTCTTCCATGACAGCTGATTCCTGTAGACGATGATCCTTTTTTTCCTACTACCGGTTCCTGTTTCATTTCTGACAGCTCAATTTTTTTTTTCGGCGGTTTGCGTGCGCTGCGCCTCAATACCGGAGCTCCGGTATCCGCCACAATCAGGACAGGAACTTTCAGCGCAGCTGAGCTCGGCCAGCCATACTCTTCTTTAGTCGGGTCATCTATATGATTACTATGTGACACACAAGCATGGGTGGGGAAAATACAGCTGTGCACCAGCAGCTCGAGGCCATTGGAAGCAGCGCGGGCGGGCTGCCATCCTCCGAGAGCCTCGACGCACGGCGTGGGGAAAGCTATTGCCGCGTGTATTGATGCTAGTAACTCTAATCGATCATCCTCCCACACTCTTTACTATTCGTTGCCTCTTTTTCTTTTTTTTCGGTGGTTGCTTTTCTGCTTTAATGTGCACACCCTCTCCCTAGCCGAGTTTCCACAACACGCCACCATCACGCTCTCCGCGAGCGCTGCTTGCATGACCTTTTCCCCAACACATTAGGGGGATCCACGTATGAATCAAAAGCCTTGCGGATCTACGGCGTTTTCAGAAACCGTCTTCTTCGCCTTGATAGGTCCGGTGGAGCGCCTGGCTAACTTTGCCCTCCCGTCTCCCGACCGGATGACCAGTTGACGGCCCATCGATCCGGATATGGACTCACCAAACCTAAATCTGCCAATTTCTATATAACCACTTGAATGTACCGTTTGCTTTCGGCATCAATTATCCAACTCACTCTTCTCATTTTTCTCTGTCCAGAATTCAAGTCATATCTACGACTCGGTTCAATTCAATTCGATTCGATTCAATTCATCCAGTCCATCCACAGACAAGCCACTTACACGACCCACAGCATCGCATAACCCGTCACAATGGTTCAAGTCCCAACTGAGCAAATGGCTCAAGTCATCGAGGCCGTCGGTGGACGTACGTTTTTCCTCTCATTTTCCCTTTCGCCGCGCCTCCCATTCTACAGCCCCATATGCTGACACCCGCACAGCCCTCTCCTTCAAGAAGATCCCCGTTGCCAAGCCCGGCCCTGACGAGGTCCTCGTCAACATCAAGTACAGCGGCGTCTGCCACACGGACCTGCACGCCATGATGGGCGACTGGCCCATCCCCTCCAAGATGCCGCTCGTTGGCGGCCACGAGGGCGCCGGCGTCGTCGTCGCCCGCGGCGAGCTCGTCAAGGACGTCCAGCTCGGCGACCACGTCGGCGTCAAGTGGCTCAACGGGTCCTGCCTCGCCTGCACCTACTGCCAGGCCGCCGACGAGCCTCTCTGCGGCGACGCCTCGCTTTCGGGCTACACCGTCGACGGCAGCTTCCAGCAGTACTGCATCGCCAAGGCCGCCCACGTCGCCCGCATCCCCAAGGAGTGCGACCTCGAGGAGATTGCGCCCGTCCTCTGCGCCGGCATCACCGTCTACAAGGGCCTCAAGGAGTCCGGCGTCAAGGCTGGCCAGTCCATCGTCATCGCGGGCGCCGGCGGTGGCCTCGGCTCGCTCGCGTGCCAGTACGCACGCGCCATGGGCCTGCGCGTCATTGGCGTCGACACCGGCGACGACAAGCAGGCGCTCGTCAAGGGCTACGGCGGCGACTTTGTCGATTTCTTGACCTCCAAGGACCTGGTCGCCGACGTCAAGGCCCTGACGCCCGACGGGCTCGGCGCGCACGCCGCGCTGCTCGTCGCCGTCCAGGAGAAGCCGTTTCAGCAGGCGACGCAGTATGTGCGCTCGCGCGGCGTCGTCGTCTGCATTGGCCTCCCCGCCGATGCGTACTTCAAAGCACCGGTTTTCGACACTGTGCTACGCATGATTCAGATTCGCGGCAGCTATGTCGGCAACCGCCTCGACTCGGCCGAGGCCATTGAGTTTTACCGCCAAGGCCTCATCAAGGTGCCCTTCAAGACGGTTGGGCTGAGCGAGCTATCCTCTGTGTATGATCTCATGAAGGCAGGCAAGATTACTGGCCGCTACGTGTTGGATACCAGCCGCTAATTGTAGACTGCGAGGAATTTATGCGGGAGTTGGGAAAAAGTGAAGTTGAGAGCATGGCGCAGTGGGGTAAAGGTTGGCGGCGTAGTGGTGTAAGCGGAACGTGCTGGGCACTCCATGGGGTTTCTATCATGATACTCTCGATTTATTACAGTCTGATTTGGTATTAACAATCTCATCATTCTTTTCGAATAGTCTGGGGTGTTTTGAATAAACATGGTCTATGCATAATCCTTGATCGCGACGATTCGCCATGTAAGACTGCGGTGGTTGAGAGACGAGGCTGTGGTCTAGGCAGGATCGACAACCTTGAATATCCAAACTTGCTTCCAGACTTTATTTCTAGTTTCTAGTTGCCTCTACATCCATTTTCAGAAGAAAGAAAAAGTCTGATGAAATTAGCGTATTTACGTCGCTAGCATTTCACGGGGCCGACAAAATACCACAGGGGTGGGCCAGCAGCTTGTTTGGGAGAAGAAAGATTGACAGCAGAATTTCACGAACAGGACAGGCAAAACAAAATCAAGAAAAGATAAGACAAGTAAGAGAGACAAACCAGGGTAAGCAAAACGATCAAAATTGGGGAAAGAAAAGGTAGATACTAAAAAAACAAAATTATCAAAAATCACTCTTACTTGGGTACATGTTTTTAAATCCTACGTCCCGATATATAAATGTCGTCCACAAACTCCATTGGTTGACCTTAAAACGCTCGGTAGATATCTTTTCAACTTTTCAAGACCAAAACATTCTTCTGCTTGAAGAAGGTATTTGCATAAAAAAACTTGCGCCTCCAGTCAGTGGAAAGTACCGCACGGCAGTAGCCAATTCCACTTGTACACGGACCAAAAGCAGCCAGCGACTCATGTGCGGCGCATTACATGCCCGGACCTCCGCTGCCTCTTGGCCGTCGGATGGATCGTGAGGTCCATGCATTTTTGCAGAGACTGACCGCTTGGGACAGCCACTGCTGCATAGTACCTGCGTCCGAGTTTCCTCCCAAAAGGAAAACTATCGTCGCCAAGAGCACACCGACGCTTGTGAGAGAACAGCACAGTCAGTACAGCCCTATGCCGATATCCTTGCACCGCTCGACAAAACCTTGGCGACAAGGGTCCTATCAAGTTTAGCAAGCACGCTAGATTGCAAGCTGCTGGCAGGTTTTTTCTTTTTCCACAGTAAAACTACGCCTTTTCGATAGGAAAAGGTGCTTCAGGGCTTGGCTAACCTTGATAGTCTATTTTTAGTCCCAAAAAAAAAAGGTCTAATCAAGACAACATTATTTTCAACCTTAGTGGACAGTTGACCTTGATTGGCGCAAGAGTCCCATTCAAAATCTGACAATGCTGCTTGGTAGTAAGTGGAAAAGAGGATGCGAGCTGAACCCCAACCCAGCCGCCAACCGGCCCGTCTCGCCATCGTGCGAGATTTAAAATGCCTCTTTTTGCCCGAGCCGGACAGCACGTGGGCCCTGGCTGTGGCTGTGACGGAAGGTACGGGAGGCGCCGTAGAGATATTATTACTCGCGTTGGCAGCCAACTAGCTCTGCCTCTGCCGCTTTGGCATCGCTCCGAGACTTGTGCAGGTACCACGCCTTCCACGAGTAACCTCTCCTAGAACCTCTCGCAGGCTCTCTTGCAGCCGCCACTCCTACAACTGTAAGATGTCCGTTTCGCAACTGTTTGAAAAATGATGTAGAAAGTTGGCGCGATAAAGGCTCTTGATATCCACAGGGTGAGCGAAGAGCAAAGTAGATTCGTCGTGTGGAAACAAACAGTTCAGCTAAAAGATGGCAAATACAATAGTTCAAGCGCTCGCCCGCCACTCAGATTCATCTTAGTAAATCTACCCGCAAATTACAATGGAACTCTTACTAACGCTTGTTTAAATCTTAAACAGACTCCCTGCGTTTTTGCAGCTCTCGAGGCACGTCATGACTCGGTCCGTCTGAAAACATCCAGAATTACCTCAAGAGGCCGAAAAAGCCTATCTACCCATCAGCCTTTTATATCCCTATCTGAGGTGGGAACCGGAATTAGGCACTTTTTTGGGACTGATATCTTACCGAATCTCCACTGGATCTATCTACCGAAGACTTGGCCTTGAACCCATTGTCGCGATCACGTACGCACGGCCGTATCTGCTCGGCAGTACTAGAGTCAGGCTCTCAAAATCGATGTTTACTATGAACCATGTATAAATTCGTTGTCTCGCTCCGTCGAGTTGAAGCCGAAATGATCGTCTCCCACACTCTAGTCACCGTCTTTCGTTCTTTCTACTTCCTCAACAGACTTCCGACGTTCTCGACCAACGGCTGCTGTGATGAGATATACTGGCTACTTTGCCTGCCTTTTGGCTTCTGCCAGCGCCTACCCGGCGTCCGAGCAGATTGACGTGCAGGCCAGCTTGCTCACCGATCCAAAGGATGTCGCTGGCAAGAAGTTCGACTACATCATCGCGGGTGGCGGCTTGACCGGTCTGACTGTGGCCGCCAAGCTGTCAGAGAACCCCAGCATCGAGGTTCTGGTCATTGAAAAGGGCTTCTACGAGTCCAACACCGGGCCGATGATTGAGGACCCCAACAGGTACGGTGAAATTTTCGGCACCACAGTCGACCACAACTACCTCACCGTGCCCCTCATCAACAACCGCACCGACAACATCAAGTCCGGAAAGGGTCTTGGCGGATCAACGCTGATCAATGGCAACTCTTGGACCCGCCCTGACAAGGTCCAGATTGACTCGTGGGAGAAGGTATTTGGTAACGCGGGGTGGAACTGGGACAGCATATTCCCATATATGAATCGGGCTGAGCGCGCCCGTGCCCCGACTGCAGCGCAGGTCGCCGCCGGCCACCACTTTGATCCTGCGTGCCACGGGTTCAACGGCACCGTCCACTCGGGGCCGCGTGACAACGGCCAGCCCTGGTCACCGCTGATGAAGGCGCTCATGAACACCACTTCAGCCCTCGGCGTCCCTACGCATGTGGACTTTAACTGTGGCCACCCTCGTGGTGTGTCCATGATCCCAAACAACCTCTTGGAAGATCAAGTGCGCGCGGACGCAGCCCGGGAATGGCTACTTCCCAACTACCGGCGCAAGAATCTCAAGGTCTTGACCGGTCATGTTGTGGGAAAGGTTCTCTTTGATCAAAAAGCCACCGGACTCGAGGCGATTGGCGTCAACTTTGGCACTAACAAAGCAGTCAACTTCAATGCTTATGCCAAGCACGAGGTTTTGCTGGCGGCCGGCTCTTCAATCTCGCCTTTGATCCTGGAGTACTCAGGCATTGGCCTGAAATCCGTCCTCGACAAGGCCAATGTTACGCAGCTGCTGGAGCTGCCCGTGGGCATCAACATGCAGGATCAGACTACGACGACCGTCCGCGCACGTAGCACCTCTGCCGGTGCTGGCCAAGGCCAGGCCGTCTACTTTGCCAACTTTACCGAAACCTTTGGCGAGGACGCTGCGTATGCTGCGGAGCTCCTCGAGACGAAGCTTGACGAATGGGCCGAGGAGACTGTCGCCCACGGTGGCTTCCATAACGTCACTGCCCTCAAGGTCCAGTACGAAAACTATCGCGACTGGCTGCTCCACGAGGACGTGGCTTATGCCGAGCTCTTCATGGACACGTCCGGAAAGATCAACTTTGACCTGTGGGATCTCATCCCCTTTACGCGCGGCTCCACCCACATCCTCAGCAGCGAGCCTTATCTCTGGCAGTTTGCCAACGATCCAAAGTTCTTCTTCAACGAGCTGGATCTTCTCGGCCAGGCCGCCGCGACCAGGCTGGCTCGCAAGCTGCAGAGCAGCGGCGCAATGGCCAGCTACTTTGACGGGGAGGTGATTCCGGGGTCTCAGGTGCCTGGCGACGCAAGTCTGGGGCAGTGGGCTGAGTATGTAAAAGACAACTTTCGCGCCAACTGGCACGCCGTGGGCACCTGCTCCATGATGTCGAGGGAGCTTGGCGGTGTTGTCGATGCAGCGGCCAAGGTGTACGACACCCAGGGTCTCCGTGTCATTGACGGCTCCATCCCTCCGACTCAGGTGTCCTCTCACGTCATGACCATCTTTTACGGCATGGCTCTGCGTATTGCCGAGTCCATCCTGGACGATTACGCAAAGGCTTAGACGGCGCTTGTGGCAAAAGAAATGCATACAGCTATTACATATAATGAATTTGATTTTAAAGTAGATGAGTCAATACGAAAATAGTAAATTTAGAAAAAGAAATTTATCTATCATTTCTTCAAACTAGATCGACCTTGTAGTAGATCACCTTGAGCAATGACCTGAGCTCAAAATTGGCTGCTAACGAACGCAAGCGCTTCATTGATCGGGTTCTTCTGGTGGTACACTAACGTTAGGCTCTGATGGCGCTCATCGCACAGCTTCTTTCACCCTTCAGTTCGACGTTAGCTTTTATGAGTACTGGCATTTTGGAAACAACACTTCGACTGCCGAATCTCGTCGCTCGTTTCGTGGATAGAGTGTATGGCCGGACGGACGCCCAACCAAGTAAAACGCTGCGGCACCATCAAGCCTTGCTTGCCCATCTCAGCCGACAAATGAACCGACAATCTTGAACCACACAAACGAGCGATGCCACAATTGTTAATATTGTAGTATAACTACTCTAGTCAAACCAAGTCCTTCATCTCAAGCAGCATGGAAGTGCGCCCGTCTTTTCTTAGTCCATTCCACCATCAAGCCCTCTATTTGAATGGAACAACTTTGTAGTTGAAGTAGCAGTCCGAGTTGTTGTCGACATTTGCCGTCGACGTCGCCCTGAACGTTACCGCGCCATTCTTCACGACCTCGACCTTTTGTCCGCCCAGGCGCATGCCGTCGACCGCTGCATAGTTCAAGCCAGGCTTCGCGGCAACCTCGCTCAGGACAAACCCATTGGTCGTCACGCGGATCTTGGTGTTGGCGACATCATCGCCGAAAATAATGGCATAGTTGACCGAGTCCTTGGCCGACTGCCACGCACTCGGCTTGTTGCAGTTTGCAGTCGTGAGGACCGTGCGGTACCACATGGCGCCGGACACGGTCGCGCCCTTGACCGGTGCCAACCGGCCATTGCCCTTGTATGCAGTGATGAAGGACTGGATGAGCGGCTGCCAAGCTGTGTGCGGCCACACTTCGTTACTGGCATAGGCGGTGATTTCTGGGTTGCCGCCGAGGGTCTCGGGCCAGTTGTTGCCAATGTAGTGGCTCTCTCCAGCGTCGTTCTGGAGTATTGTCAGCCGGCAAGCATCAGAAGATTTAGACGAAAACATACCCAAGTAAGAACTTCAACCATGTCGGGCTGAAGGTCGATAAGCTGCTGCATTCGCTGCGGCAGGTTGACCTCTCCGATGCGGTAGTAGTGTCCTCCGCAGCAAGCCTTGAACTGAAGCGACGACAAAGCTGCAAAGGTCAGAAGGTATGTTGCCTAGACGGACATCTGGAAAACTTACGAGCCATGTACGTCTTTGACACCCCGTGCGCAGCCCGCATGACCGCCGAATCGACCGCCGAGCTAACATTGGCAGGCTGTCTGCCGCCGCCAGGCCATGCCGACTCCCACCCGAAAAACCCATCAACCGCATCCGCCCAGTTCCGCACAAACGTGGAAGGATCGTTGTAGCCAGGCGCGGTATCGGCATTGGGAATAAAGTACACGACATCCGCGAGGCTCGTCCAAGTCCAAGACTTGATCTGGTCGACGTTGTAGCCGCCCATGCTAAACGTGCTAATCACGGGCCGATTGTCGATGCGCAGGTACGCCGAGTTGCCCACGTACTTTTGCGCGAGCTTGGTGAATGCGTTGATGTCGGGCTGCTGGTAAAAGTCCATGCTGATGAAGAGCTTAAAGTTGCTCTTTTGCGCGGCGGCAAAGAGACCCTCGAGAGCGTTGAGGGCCCAGCTGGCAGACGTCTCGCCAATGTTGATGGCAAAGGCGTCGATGCCCAGGGCTTTGGCCTGGTCAACATCGATCTGTGCGTGGGCGGGGCTCACGCCTCCAAGCTATTCATTACTTGTGAGCAGACTTCAACGTGTTGATGGCGGCAGAGACCACGTACCATGTAGTGTGCATACACGGCTTTGGCGGCGGCTCGGCTGGCCAGCAGCACGGTAGCGGCTGCACCCAGAGAGAAGCGCATTTTAATCTTGATTGACGTGAATAATTCTTAAGCTGCTATTCCGTGAATCGATCAATTGGAGGTAAGGTAGCTATTATATTTAGCTGTAATAGAAAAAGAAATTTGAAACCCTACTCTACGAAAGTCTTATATAGACTTAGACTGCATCTGAACCAAAGCCAACTAAACGAACGAAACTGCAAGATCGAATGACTAACAGTTAAAATCGGGCATTTACATCAAGCCAAGCCCGAGGCAGGATCAAGCGGGATTAGGTCAGATTGAGGTTGTATTGCATATGGTGGGCAGTTGGCACACTAAACGAATCTCATTTGTTTTTGCCTCGGGCGCAGGCAACGGCTGTTAGTGAAACGAGGGCCTTTGGTGGAGTTGGCATTGTACTCGGTCCAAAATTCCACAAATGTCAGCGATACTTCGGCGCGGTACCTTTTTGGCGACGACCGAGATTCAGTTGACTCGGGACATTTTCTCCTCCAGTCGATGTATGATTAATTACTGCTGGTTGAGACGCGAGTGCCACGTGCAGGCTTGCAGCTTTCGTCCGCACCGGCCCTCTCGATTGCACGATGGCGATCATGTAGGATTCAGCAGCTGCAGAGATTCGTTTCAAGAGGCCGATGAAGCTGCATGTCGACTGCTCTAGAGTTTGAAAGTACCTTGAGAACTCTATAAAGCTAGAGTACCCTGAAGCCCGTAATTAAGTCGGAGCGTTCCGGATCTCGAGTGTTCTATGATCTCGCCGGCGTTGGATGACTGCCAACCTTGGGGTTGTCGCTATAAACTAGTCAACGGCCTAACGTTAAACTACTGCCAACAGCAAGGCTGAAATATGGCTCTGAGATGGCAAAGCGCGGCTGGTGGATGTTCATGAACGTCATATGCTGCATGAGGTGTTGGGTATCTGCAAGAACATGCGATTGACTGAATTGCCGTTTTTCAGAGCCGGTCATCTTTGTCCACCTTATTATTCGGCCCTTTCCACCACAATGCACATCCACCAGCACGCTGGCCTAGCTCAAAGGCTGTTCGCCCACGCTAAAATCTTCGCGCGCGGTTCCTATTTTCCACTTATACATGCTTTTCCACCTTCCTGAGACCAATCGATGCTGACGGCAATATTGGCAAGTCGTGCCCTTCAGGTACCGTTCGTATAGACGCCCACTAGTTATAGCTGTTAGGCCAGGCCGGACTTGATACAGAATGATACGGGGTGGGCGCGCACGGCCGGACGTGGCTGGTAATCTACAATAATCGGTGTGCGCCGCGCAATCCATCAGAACACCATTGCACAGCAACGGAGCTGAACTGCATCTTGGTGCAAGGGACTAGGTCTGCCATACATTTTGCCTGGCGGAAGTCCGCTAAACTCTAGTTACCACCTCCCTATTTTCGCCTCCGCTCATAACGCTGTTTGCTATCCCACAGAGACAGTAAACTCTTGTGCATGAGTCCAGCAACTCCAGACCGCAAGCAAACGTTATTTTGGTGCTAAATAGACTATACTTGTTTCCAGAAATCCAAGCGTGTTGGGCGAGGTACTACGGCACATCGCGACGACAGTAAGGCTATTTGGCGGGGGCTGGCCTTGAAGTGGTTATTAGCTCTGTATGCCAGCGTGATAAATTTGCGCTAGATGTCACCTTACCTAGCTTCTAGTGTTGAGAATACTGCTAAACTGGCTCTCACTACTTTATACGATCGATTTATCCTATGCAATACCATTTCAGCGTTGGCTTCTGTACTAACCCTTGTAGGTATTTCTTCAACAAGCTAGAATCCCGAATTACAGCCACCATCGAGTGAGTCGACTATTATAAGCATTGGCGACCCAAGCATTTTTTACCTCTGCCGATGCCTGCTCGGCTCCGCGCCCGCGCCGTAGCATTTGGAATAATTAGGTTACTGAAAGCAATTCTAGCACTTGACTTAGGCGCATCAGCAGCACATGCAGCATGTTGGGCTATAGCCAAACCATTTCCTGCAGTAGATCAGGAGAATAAGTAGAGAATATATTAAAGAACGCACGACCTAGATAGTTCGGACTATCCTCAGTTCACTACCCCAGTGATTCATAAGCAAGCATTGAGTCGCTCATTGCGATTGCACAGCTGGGATAGTACTGCATAGCCTTGAGCGTGTCAGAATATCCAAAAGATGAAAGAATAATCGTCGACATTCAAGTCAACATCTTCATCGATAATCTCAATGATCGTTTCATCCTCCACACTCCTCTTTGCTGCAGCACTGATAGGCGTCTTGACAAGTATAGTCGCTGTCTGCAGTGTGGACTTTGGGCTGAGCACAGGGAAAGACCAGCTCAACTTTGAGTCCTGCAAGTAGTCGATAGTAAAGTCGAACTTCTCCGGATTGTAGCGAAACATATCGTTATGAGCTAGCCAAGACTGCTGCGCAAAACCTAGCGATGCTGACCCTGACGGTGTCCACCGGTAAAAGTCCCGTGCAATCACTCCTCTCCATGCCCAAAAGTCCTTGTATCTGCCTGGGAATACGCCAAGGTCAGGAATGATGGATAGCTCAGCTTTACCATCAAAGTCCTTCAACGCAGCCGCGGTCAATTCAGGCACCTGCCAGTCTTGATTCCCAATCGCGGATTGCTTGCCGTCTAGCTTTGACTGATGCGCGCATTTGAAGTCGACCGCTAAAACGGCTGGTGCCACTCCAGAGACTGTTGCCTGGTATGTCCAGAGTTGCAAATCGCATATATGGTTTTTGGGGCAAATGACAGTCCTGCCTTTTTTTAGTAACACGGAGTGCTCTTTGCTGTTTTCAGTCGACTGTTTGGTGGATGAATCTGTGACGGATGTGTCTTCGGTGACGTGTTTACCGTTGATGTCAATACTGAGACCAAGCCAGCTCGTCAAGGGACCAAAGCCAAATTCGCCCCCTCTTTCCCACGACGACACTGTGGTTTTAGAATTTGAAGTCTCAAGCGTAGTGACTCGAGAAGTAGTCGTGACATCCGTGACCGAATCATCAGTCGAGTACGTCTGGCCAGCTGACATGTGTCTGAGAGACTTGGCCAAGATCTTGACCTCGGTTTCTGCGGCATCAATTTGGCTGAATGGATAGTGTATAAAAAAGCATTCATGTTCTTGGTGCTTTTTGTTCAGATACACGCCAGACTTGGGCCACTTGTCGCCAAGCTTCTTCATGAAAGACTGAAATCTGGCAATTCTGACCTTGCCTTCCTGTGTCTTTGCGGCTTCTTCGCCAAGAATTTCAGGACTAATGTTGAAGTCTTCATTTCTTGCTTGATTGTCTGCGCTTGAGCCTGGGCCATGGTGAGGCCCGAAATCTTCGAGAGCGGGCTTGACGTCGACAGCTCGGCCGTAAATGCTTGTGACTGGCAGCAGCAGTAAAACTAATCGTTGCAAGATCATCTTTGATAAAATTTTGTGCAGTTGTACCAGTAGTCGAGCCAAATAATCAACTAGTTGATTGAAGGACTTGGAGTGAAATGTGAGTTTGGATAGGTTTCGATGGGCAATAATATTTCAGACTTTCGACGGCATACATATACTTTTCCAAGTACGAATATGCAGAGATCAATTTACTTCCTACATCTAGTCAGCGACTTTGCACTGCTCTTTTTGCTTGACGTTGCCAACTACAAGCTGGCTACATTTTGATTCACGAGTCAGGTTGCCTACGTTCGTATGGCCAAGAAACAAAGCCTCCCCTTGACACAGTTGCACCGCGTCACTGTGTAATTCAAAAAATAATGCAGAAGAGGAAGTTAAATTATGGCATGACTTAGAGCATCATGAAAATAGATAGACTTCATTTCAATATGTTGGAGAACCAAGCTGGTGTCCATCTGACCAACACTTTTTCGACTGCCGAGTGAAACGAGTCAGCCGAGCACTTGGCATCGTACCATCCAGTTGGCTATGATGACACGACCAAGCAAATATTCATTTGAGAGCAGTATCCTTCAATTTGGCATGTTATTGGTGCAGTTCATTCCTGTCCGCATCGAGAGTGCCCGCATGATGTTGAATCTTATGATGTTGCTGTAGACCAAGAGTCTTTCGTCTTCGGCATTGAACAGCATAACGATGCGTATACATATAATTTTCTTGGCCGACAGGGAAGTGGTGCAACAGATGACTAACTGGAACAAGTACTGAGCTAGTAAATCAATAGATATGAACATAGACCTGAGATCATTTACTCATGGGCAAGGCATACAAATACGTGGCTAACCGCCCAAGTCAGTCTTCAACAATATTCACCTCAAGTCTGCTCACTCAGTAAACCTTTTTTCGCTTATCTGCCTAGCACTTTTTACCCCTTCATTTACCACAGGTCGTTATTACCCTGTATCGCGCAAGACGATGTCAAAGCTGTTCATGCCTCTGTTGATCGCCATCGATGTGCACGGCCATGTCATTCATGAAACTCCCAAGATGGACCATGACACAACATTGCATTTACGAAATGATCTAAACATTGAAGAGAGCTGGGTGTCAGACGAGGCCGGTGAAACTCCTGAAGGCATTACCCGGATTCGGATGATGACGGGAATAATGAAGACCGTCGCAAGCCGGGTTCTGCCCGATGGGGGACCGTATTGGGAAGAACCCTACGAAGATCAACCGTGTTACTTGGCACAGTATCACATGCGTCGGGCTGATCAAGTGGAGGTTCGAATTCGAGCGAGCGACATCGAGGATCTGGACAGCGGAGACCAGTTCACTCTCGAAGAAACTATCACTACCGTCGATAGTTCCATCAGAACCAACACGCACTCAAACTCGAAGTCCGACACTCAGAAGAAGACAGTTTCAGCTGGTATCAAACTCAAGTTGAAGCATAACATCTCCGCCATCACTCTAGGCGCGACTTATAGCAATGCTCATACGTCTAATGTTGGCTCGTCTACCTCCTTCGTCAACAAGGCTACTCAAAAAGACACCATCACGAAAACATCCAAAGACACTTACAAATGTGAGGAGGGCTACCACTGCCGAGTGCAGCTTTGGACTTACGACGTCATGTTTAAAGGATCCGCACCGTTAGTTCCAATGATGAAGCCCGGGTGCGTCTTGCAGCAGTCAATGGAGACTACGCGCGACTCACCTGGAAAGATATACGGAGGCGTAATGGAACAGCTTCGCAGACAGGGCAACTGGTGGTACACGGGTGGTCCGGGAAGATGGGCGCCGCACCGGTTGCATCTTAGCGAGCAGGACTCGTACAACTGGCGAATGAACCATTTCGAGTGGTCGCCCAAGCAGCGACACTACGACGGGGAATGCGGAGCATCCCAGGCACCTAATTTCCGCGACAAGCCAAATTGTCGCATGTATGGTCCAGACGAAGAGCAATATTTCTGGTTCTCGACCTGTGGGACTGACCAGGCCGGTTACGAGATGGGATGCGAGGTGCTCGGTGAGGATATCCAGGTGGCCACTCTCCACGGAAACATGGCTTGGCTGGACAAGGAAAACGCCGAGTATTACAGCGTCAAACGAAGGGATGGCCAACCGGCCACGTCGCCCAACATCCCATTCCCAGTGAAGGACGATGTGCCAAACTATCCATACAAAGGCGAAGAGGAGGTTATCACAGTTCTCTGGGACGACTTGAAATGGTATCCGACAGATGAGGAAACACAGAGAAAGTGGGATGTGCGTACATATTCGGAAAAACAAACACGGTGGAACGGCCTCCTTGGCCCGGCAAAGGGCGAGAAGATGCCTCAGTGGAAATGGACTGACTTGAGTACTGGGAGCTTTGACAGCAGCTTTGATGTGGAGTTCCTGAAGAGCAAGGCTTGGGACATGTCTTTTCCTGCTCGCGACCTTGATGGCAAAATTATGGCATCCATCGTCAACGTCCAAATTCCGTACGGCAAAGAAAAGAGAAATCAGACGAAGCCGAAGAAGGTCAAGGTAGATGTTCTCTACGAGAATATCAATCTCGATATTAGTAACTTTAACTAATTGAATTGGCGATATAGCCAATACACCTATATTGCTACTACATTAGTGTACACTAAGGACTCCATCTTCGTTGTCGGATGGCGCAGAGTCAGCCGTGATCTTTCGATGATCCTTTTGTGCTTTGTCCATGGTGAATTTTATCAAAGCGATTTCTAAGCTGGCTGCCCTGAGCTTTGTCAGCGCATCCCATTGTCTTTAAGTGTTAGAATTCGATTTGCCACTTTTCCAACAACCTACAGCATTAATAAGCCAGTGCAACTTTCACACTCTCCTGCATATTCACTCAGTGCAAGTAGTAGCATCGCCTCTCATGTGGCAGCCAGCGTCGTCTCCCCCCTAGCGCTAGGAAGTATTTAGCAACTTCGAAAATGAATACTTGACGGCTTCACAGATGTTTATAATATTATCAGCAAGTTAACGAATGCAGTCAGCCAATGGTATTAGTCTGGTATACTACGCACAACTGCGAAATTGCTGTGAGGAGTGGGTTGGAAAAGCTGGCCGGTGTGCCATTACTAGAACTAGTATGTGCTCAGTGCCCTATACGCCTATTGCGCATAGATATAAAGCGTGTAATATTGAGAAATCCCGGCGCGCATCCTGGCACGTGCAGCATGCGATGGGCCCGTGAGGGGATCACGGGCACCAAGCATATCTGAACATGCCTCGAGGCGCCTTTGCGTGTCGACCTTTCCAAATGAGAGGGGAAACTGCAGTGTCGACACCCAGAGGCGCTCACGTTTCGAGACGGTGGCTATAGATTTTCATGGGCGGCTGCCAACGCTGAGCGAATACGGTCGTGGTGCGAAGCAGCTATGGGTAGAATGGGCCGAGGGGGCTCTGCTTTGCAGAGGCCAAGCTCGTTTGCGAATGCAAAGACCACACGCAAATCACCAAACTCTTGAAATAGATCCCAGATTGGCTGCAGGACAGCTGAGATGCGTTTGATTTCGGCATGGTCCGCTCTGCGAATGCTGTCCATCAGCGCGACCGACGGTGCGGGAAGCACACCCGCAATCGCACTGTACCATGCCGCGCCTCCTGCCAAAAGCGGCTCAGCCACCAGCCAGTCCGCACTGTATCCGATGGAGAAACCAGAGGGAAGCTTTGCGCAGAGCTCTTCGTGTCTCGCCTTTGGCTCAGTAGTCGGAGCGGGCTGCTTGAGCGCAACGACGTTGGGCAGCGCAGCAATGCGGGCCAGAAGTGCGTCGCTAAAGTTGAAGTGCGTCGTGCTCGGAGTGTTGTAGATGCAGATGGGCAGCGTGGTCGACCCAGCGACAGACTCAAAATGGGTGTAGACCTCCTCCTCGGTCAACGGAGTGTACGAGACGGGTGCGAGCAACAGTCCGTCGATCCCTGCCTCTTCAGCGTCCCTGGCCAGATGCTGTGCATCAATCGTCCGAAGCGCGCCAGCAGAGACGATGAGTGGCTTTCGGCCATGTAGAGCTTGCACGGCCGCGTCAATCGCCCGCTTGCGTTGCTCCCTTGTCAGGTAAGGATAGTTTCCTGTGCTACCCAAGAGGCCAATCGAATCGACGCCAGGTATGTCTAACTTCTGGAGAATTCGAACCAGGGCGCTGGTGTCGACGGTACCATCCGGATCAGCAGGAGTAATGGGGAACGCCGACAGACCCCGAAAAATGTCCCTTTTGATGCTCATTTTAAAGAAGGAGTGGTTGACATGCGATGATGTTAGGTTCTGTAATGATTCCAGATTTTGTGAGGAGAGGTAATAAGGCCCGATACTTGTAGACGATTTTTATTCGCGAATTTATATCAATAAATCAATTGTTTCGAGGTGGTGAGCTGCCGTCCAGTACACTCTTCCTCCGTTCCAGCCGATCCGCGGGCTCGGAACACGGATCGGCTGGGGATTCGTCAAGACAATCCACTGCCCATCGAAGTAGGCGGGGAGGGATTAAAGGCTCATTGGTTGGTTTTTTGACTGACTATGAAGTCACTCTAAATTCCGAGAAACTCGGCCGAAGGACCACAACCGTTGCGCCTACCACCTGCAATTCGGGCGAGCTAATTGGGCGGAGTGTACGTTACTGTTGTGTCTAATTCTCTGGTGCCCCTCGCGGCCTCTGTTGGTAGCGCTGTTGCTGAGTGCAAGCTCATTGGAAGAGCTGTTAATAAGTGGCACGTTGGGAGAGTAGTACTTAAAAGTCCAGCGGCAGACTATTTTGCCTAGGAGCTACCCGGGAGACATGGGGACTACTTGGGCGAAGAGGCAAGGCCGCTTAGGCCCTGAAGTATAAGAGTGTGACTTGGTTGCACAAGGCAAATCTCATATCGCTCACACCGGTACCGTAAGAACGCCGAGGTAGTTCTACAAAGGCGACAGCTAGGCTACTCTGGCTGGCGTTGGCTCTGCCGCCGCTACCGTGTCTGAGCCTATAGACCTTCCTACCTCTTGGTCTGAATTCTAGAAGGCTGTCTCGCAAGCCTTCAGAAAAGCACCATCGACAGTAAGCGCCGGTTGCCAGCTAACACACATACATACCCAGTTTAGAAAACCGCTAAATTTCAGTTTTTTTCGGCCTTTGCAAGCATTTTTTTGCAGGGCAACAGCCAATCTCGTATACTGGTATGAAACGGCCACTTATGGATCGTGCTAGACATGGGTAAGAACCAGGATCTACTTCTGATAACACTAGACGAGCCTAATAACGATAAGACTTAGCTCAGGGTTAGCTCTTGGTTAGCTGTTAGTTCTGGTTCCGCGACCTACTTGCTCCTCTTGCGCAGTCAAAGGGATAGTCTGACTGACGCTTAGACGTTTACAGGTTAGACTGATTACGCATTTCAAAAGGGTCGTTGCGTATTCTAGGCCTGCTGCCGATCAACCAAGCCCTGACCCGAAGTGGAGGGTACTCCGACCGTATTAGTTGACAAGAACCCCATAACTTCGGTGCTGTTTCGGTAGCCAGGGCCGAGTTCACACTTGCGACTCGATGGATCCGCCGCACTTTGCAAACCGGCCCCAGGTTGAGGCTCTGCGTAAAGATTACGGACCACAACCTGTACAATGCAAAATTCAAGGCTGACATATGTCTTATTATTTGAAGAGAAAAAGAAGGAACTTGCCCCACTGTTTCAAGGCGATCACGTTGCACCGCCGTACCCCAGAACCACTAGCGGCCGTGCAGAGACTGGTGTCGTTCAGTTGGAGAAAACTTCAAACATGTCAAACCGAGCTTAGGCCAACGCCAGGCTGTCCTCGCGCGAGGGCCAGTCGATCTAGCATGAGTCATGGAAATCCTTCGGCAATGTATCAAGCATTGGCAATTGGTGTTGACCCGGCTACAGCAAGATGCCCCCACGTTCCGGGATGTAGGTCGAGCGCCGATAGCATTTCTGCCACAAACAACTTCTGAGGTCCATCTTGTGTAGGCATCGGGAAAACCGGCAAACATCGGGGAAGCCGGGGAGACCGACAAACCGATATGAAGGCCCTGTCCGGCAGAATGCTTTCAAATTAGTCTCCCTCTTCTCACTGCAGGGTCAGCTGCTCTTACAATCTCTTACAGTCTCTCATCATAGCATAACGTTAGCGACCGTGTTGTTGAAGCTGTCCTCCGCATTTCTACTCCAATCATCGTCTATCGCGGTCAGCTCCTAACGTCGCCATTCTCATTCCTTCAGTTCCAATGACTTCTCAACCTTCACTCGCTGTGGACAAGATAGATGTTCATCATCACTTTTACCCACCTGAGCTGTACAAAGGTTGGTTCCGCCAAGCCATTATCTTTGCCGAGCAACAATACTAAAGTGCAGTAGCCATTGAAGCGGCTGGAGGAGATCCATCCGGATGGTATCTTCCGCCTTGGACTCTCGAGCTCGACGATGCTATTTGTACGGATCTTGGTGTCACTACAGCTATTCTATCTGTAACGGCTCCAGGTGCTTGCATATTGAAAGAACCTGAAGCTGCAGCGAAACTCGCGAGACATTGTAACGAGTACGCTGCCGGTGTGCGGGACAGCGCCCCAACCAAGTACGGGTTTTTTGCCTCCGTGCCATCTCTCTTCGACGTCGAACTCGTGTTGGCGGAAATCAAGTACGCGTTTGATGTGCTCAATGCCAACGGGGTAATTTTGTTCACCAGATACGGCGACGGGCCAAATTACCTGGGTCATTCTGCTTTTGAGCCTGTCTGGCAGGAGCTGAGCAAACGCCAAGCGGTTGTGCTTGTCCATCCGACGCATCCACACGACACTAGTTTGGTCAACAAGTATCTCCCTCAGCCAATGTTTGACTACCCACACGAGACAGGGAGAGCTGCCATGGATCTTATTACAACTGGTCGTCTCAGAAGAAATCCGGGCTGTCGCGTGATTCTCTCCCACGCTGGAGGAACATTACCTTATCTCATCCATCGCGCGGCCTCTATGCTGCCTCATATGCCCGATGGGCTTTCGCGCAGTCGCGATGACATTCTCGAAGAGGCGCGCGGGTTTTACTTTGACACGGCCATCTCTTCCAACCCAGTCACACTAAAGGCGCTGGTTCAATTTGCCAAGCCTGGCCATATTTTGTTTGGTAGTGACTTCCCGAATGCCCCTCGACAAGCGATTCTAGATTTTACCAGCTTCCTTGACGGATATGCGGAGATGGGCGCCCATGCCGCATGGAGACAAAACGCACTCAAGTTGTTCCCTGCACTAGCTTAATCAATAAACGTTACACATCGACAGAAGAATCCACTGTTTCTGTCGAGTTGAACTTGTTTGTATGACTTTGCCTTGTTCGTCAGGTCTATCTTAAAGCCGCCAAACGTGCTAGGCCTTTGAGCGGATACCTGGAAGCTCACGACCCGAGAAATTATTCTGTGCGAGCTCGGGTTATCAGGCAAACACCTCGTATACTTCATCTCACTCGTCTGAGCTTTGACCAAGAATCTCAACCTATCGAGTATTTGGGTCGTTGAGTAAGCTACGGAGCAAGCACTCAGACAGGTTAGACTGAATGTATGCTCATTGATTGAGCCAGGCAAAATGGGCGAACGCCACCGCACAGACGTTTCTTTATGATCTCGCTCGGCAATTGAAATTGCCGTAGAGTCGAGTAGTTGGTCAGTTTTTTGACCTCCGAATTCTTTCGCACAAGAATAGCCGATCAGCGCTGTGGACAGAGCTGTTTCTCGAAATTGCAAGGATCCTGATTTTAGCGCGCTGTTTGTCGATCCATCATGTGGAGTGGTGTAGACTGCTTATCTTGTACTACACTTGAGAAACCTGGAACTGGTCAACTGTGCGAGCTTCGAGGCTTGACTCGGAGTGTAAAACTTGCGGAAAGACCGAACTCTGAGAAGCCCACTCACCTAGTAAAAGCCCAGGCCAAGGACGCCTTCATTCATTATAAGCTCAGGTACAAATAGGCTCTTTCCATTGTGTGTACTCTTTTCGTGGTGCCCATTGACACTGAGTTGAGAATGTGCAGACTGGTTTCTCCAATACTTGACTTGACATGGACGATGTAAGTGCAGCTCAACCTAGTCGCTCTCGTTGAGGCATATTCCTGACCGCTGAATAGAATTTGAGCGGCGTTGCCGTCATTGGCATGGCTTGCCGTGTTGCAGGTAGCAATACAGTTGAAGAGTTGTGGGAAGCCTTGTTAAAACAGCATGACGCTTCCGGAGACCTACCATCCGAGCGATGGCAGGCATATTACGACAGAGATCCCCGCAACTCAAAGACTCTTGATAGCACTATCAAGCGAGGTTACTTCTTGAATGGTGTTGGGGATTTTGATTGTCAATTCTTTGGGATCTCTCCAAAAGAAGCTGAGCAGATGGATCCCCAGCAACGTTTGTCTTTGGAAGTCACCTGGGAAGCTCTCGAAAATGCTGGCCTTTCCGCCGACCAGCTTTCCAATACTGACACTTCGGTCTTCTGGGGTGTCGGATCCGATGATTACGCAAAACTTGTCCTCGAAGATCTACCAAATGTTGACGCATGGATGGGTATTGGAAATGCCTATTGTGGGGTGCCGAACCGCTTGTCGTACCACTTCAACTTGAAAGGTACTAGCATTGCAATCGACGCAGCCTGCGCGTCGTCTTTGGTTGCCATTCATCATGGTGCACAGTCAATCACACTTAACGAGTCCAAAATTGCCATTGTGGGCGGTGTGAATGCCATTTGCGGTCCTGGGCTGACCAGAGTCCTGGATATTGCCGGAGCACTTTCTTCGGAGGGACAATGTCGCTCTTTTGATGATGATGCGAGTGGCTATGGACGCGGCGAAGGAGCTGGAGCAGTAATTCTCAAGGACTTGCGTCAGGCCCTGTTGGATGGTGACAATGTCATGGCCATCTTGAAAGGCTCCGCCGTTGGACAAGACGGCAAGACAAACGGAATCATGGCACCGGACAGTGCATCTCAGGCACTGGTCGCCCGCCGGGCGCTTCACAACGCCGGGCTGGACCCTCATAGCATCCGTTACATCGAAGCCCACGCGACATCTACCGCGCTGGGTGACTTCACAGAAGTTGAGGGCCTTTCCAGAGTTTATGGATCAGGTCGTAATGGGGACGATGTTTGCTTTATCGGTTCTTTGAAGCCCAATATTGGGCACTTGGAAGCGGGGGCCGGCGTGCTAGGCTTCATCAAGACTGTTCTGGCTCTTCAGAAGGGTATCCTCCCACCCCAAACGAACCTCACAAAGCTTTCCAGCCGAATTAATTGGAGTACAAACGGACTCAAAGTTGTCGAAAAAGAAACCGCATGGCCAGAACGCGACGCAGTCCGCCGTGCTGCGGTGTCGTCGTACGGCTACGGGGGGACTTTATCCCACGTAATTCTTGAAGCGTTTGAGCGAGAAAAGGAGCAAGAAAAGATTCCAGATACTCGGTCACTATCACGAGCGTCTGATGATCTGATCTTTCCCATTTCTGTACCGCACGAAAAACGCTTTCCGTTTTATGTCGACCGCCTCCGGTCATGGATTGAAACGAATGCGTCGTGGGAAACCATGCCGGCAATAGCGTCTACGCTCACCTTTCGAAGAGATCATTATGTTCATCGTGCTGCCATAGTATCAAAGGAAAGTGGAGCCTTGGATGACGCGCTGCATCAGCTCTCTCTCGGGAAAACTCATCCATGGGTGGTTCGTGGCCGCGTCCTCGGTCCTGAAGTCAGCAAGAACCTTGTCTGGGTTTTCTCTGGGCACGGTTCTGACTGGTGTGGAATGGGCAAAGACTTGCTGGCAAACGAGGCTTTTTGCAACGCGATTCGCCCTTTAGATGAGATAGTCTTTGGGGAGATTCAACTTTCGCCCATTGCCGTTCTCCAAAATGAGCATTCCTACACCACGGATGTCAAACAAATCCTCACGTATGTCATGCAAATAGGCATCAGTGCAGTCTTGAACAGCTATGGCGTGTTTCCTCATGCTGTCATTGGTCACTCTGTTGGCGAAATTGCAGCCAGCGTTGTTGCAGGAGCGATCACTCCCGAAGAAGGTACCATTATCATTGTACGACGTTCTGTGTTGTATCGCCAGATGATAGATCACGGAGGGATGCTGTTAGTTCACCTGTCCTTTGCGGAGGCGACCCGGGAGCTGGATGGCAGAAAGGATCTAGTGCCTGCAATAGATTCTTCTCCATCTTCATGTGTTGTTGCCGGAAGTACAGCCGCCATCGAATGCGCCAAAGAGGACTTTCAACGACGCGGCATCAAAGTCTTTCCTGTCAAAACCGATGTCGCTTTTCACAGCCCATCACTGCAGGTGCTCAGAGAGCCGCTTCTAGCTGCTTTATCAACTTCCCTTGCACCTAGGGAGCCGTACAAGGCCAGGCTGTACTCAACGTCACTTCAAGATCCACGTGGCCACGATCTACGAGATTCTCAATATTGGGCCAATAACATGACAAATCCGGTATTTCTTACAGCGGCAGTAAACGCGGCAGCGGACGATTCTTATCGGTATTTCCTCGAGATATCTACCCATCCGCTCGTTTCTCACTCGATCTGCGAAACCCTAAGTCAATCAGCGGTTGGAGACTTTGCCGTCATCCCCACGCTGACAAGAAATGTCAGTACGACAAAGAGTATACTCAAGGCAATTGCGCAACTTCACTGCTATGGATATCCTATAGAATGGGAGAAGTTTCAAGACACAAATTGGGCAAAAGGCATGCCAACTACAAAATGGCTACACCAGCCTATATGGCGCAAAGTCAAAGCTTCCGTTTCCGTTGGCGCAGCTACTCACAGTGCCACAGCCCACAACATACTTGGGCAACGCACAAATGTTGCCGGCGCGGGCCTTGTCATATACAAGACGCAATTAAACGAAGACAACAAACCCTTTCCAGGAGAACACCCGGTTCAAGGAATTGAAATCATTCCCGCTGCAGTCTTGCTGAACACATTTTTGAGGGCCACGGACTCGGCAAATCTGCGAAACATTGTGCTTCGGGTACCCTTGGCAATCAGCACCCCTCGCGACGTTCAAGTCATCAAAGAGCAGAAAACGCTAAAGATAGTGTCTAGATTGCTGCAGGAGACGCAATCGCAAGACGACGAGACTGGTTGGGTAACACACACCACCGCCCACTGGGATCGCGGAGCACTAGTACACGACGCAAAGCCTTTTGAATTGGTCAAGCTTTTCGAAAGAGTGCCCTCGGTTCTTTCCCCGAATTTTTCGATTGATTACCTGAAGAACGTCGGCGTTTCAGCCATGGGCTTTCCTTGGGTCGTTACAGAGCACTACGGAGACAATTTGGAAATGTTTGTCAAAGTGGACAGCCTTCCGGCGAACGCTGTCGACGCTTGTGGCGGAGACGAGCTGTCTTGGGCACCTCTTCTCGACGCCGCGACTTCTATTGCGTCGACCATATTCTTCGAACAGCCCCGCTTACGAATGCCTTGCCATATACAGGAGGTTAAAGTCGGCACAGCTCAAGCACCCCCGCTGAGAAATGCGTGGCTCCATGTGCGACGCATCCCGGGCGATGCAGCTGTTTGCGATATCGATATAGCCAGCGAGACTGGCCATGTCATTTTTCAGCTGGTGTCGATGCGATTCGAGGAGATGGAAAATTCATCTGGCGTCAGCGGTAGTATGGAAAGTTTGGTTCACCAAGTCGCCTGGTTGCCAGCAAAACTTGCCGAAGAGCCTTTGCCCGCAGACCAGATCATTTTGGTTTCTGAGAACCACTCTGTCGTTCAAAAGTACGTCGAAACCATCCCAAGTACGGTGAAAGTTCATCTGGAAAGCTCTGTCAAGACTTTTTCGGATAAAACCAGGAGCTTATGTTCGGCGAAAAACACATTCGTTGTATACATACCCACCGCCGTCCACGCGATTGATGAGGTAGCTGCCGCGTCAAGTGAGAGTGTATGGAACTTGCTCGAGATTCTTAAATTCCTTCTGCAAAGTGGTTCTCCCTCCAAACTGTTTGTTTTGACGCAGCGCACTGGTGATGCTGAAACGTCCTCAGCATTGGCTGACGCGCCGCTAATCGGCCTCTGCCGAATCATGGCGAGCGAACATCCCGAGACCTTTGCGGGATTGATCGATAACGAAGCTCTTGTATTTCCGTGGACCACATTACGTTACGTACAAAACGCCGACATTGTTCGTATTCGAGATGGTGTCCCGCGGACTGCCAGCTTGCGACGCCTTCCGGCGCCACGGAACAAGCCCTCAGCGGGCAAGGCCACATACTTGCTGCCCACTCCTGGCGGCACTTACCTGATTACTGGCGGTCTCGGGCCCCTGGGTCTCGAAGTGGCGGAGTTTCTGGTGTCTAAAGGCGCACGTCGACTTATCCTCGTGTCTCGTCGGTCGCTTCCTCCGCGCGCACAATGGGATAGCAGCGAAGAGATGAGGTCTGCCATTGCCAAGATACAAGAACTCGAGGCCTGTGGTGCAAGCCTCTATTTCATCTCTCTGGACGTTGGCTCCGACGATGCAGCAAGTAATCTCTCTTCGGCGATTACCAAGCTGTCTCTTCCACCTATCCGTGGAGTTGTGCATGCTGCAGGCGTGGTGGAGAATGAGCTGATACGCCAAACTACCAAAGAAGCAATTGATCGTGTTTTAAGACCCAAGATCAAAGGTGCCTTGGCTCTGCATAAGGTTTTCCCTCCAAACTGCCTCGACTTTTTTGTCCTTTTCTCGTCGTGCGGTCAATTACTTGGTTTCAATGGGCAAGGTTCATATGCCAGCGCTAATGCCTTCCTGGACAACTTTGCAATTCATCGGAGGGCGAAAGGCGACAACGCAATCTCCATATTGTGGACTGCCTGGAGAGGGTTGGGTATGGGATCAGATTCTGATTTCGTAGCCGCGGAGCTCAAGAACAAAGGTGTCTCAGATGTTAGCCGTGACGACGCTTTCGCAGCCTGGATGCATTTAACAAAGTATGACATCGATCATGCAGTTGTACTTCGGGCTCTTCTGCTCGAGCACGATGAGCCATTGCCGGCAGCTATTCTGGAGAATATTGCGAGGCGGCAAGTACCACAGTTCCAAAGCCGTTCGGCGAGCGAAAAGTCGTCAGCACCGTTGAAGGGGCAGGACCTGAAAGAGCACTTGACAGCTGAAGTCTCGAATGTTGTCGCTGATGTCTTGTCCATGGATGTACAGGACATAGAGAGTACCACAGCACTCTCTGAGCTCGGACTGGACTCTGTCATGGCGATCTTGATGTGTCGTCAGCTGCAAAAGGTCTTTACCGTACAGGTTCCACTAACAATCACCTGGAACCATCCTACAATAAACCATCTTGTAGATTGGCTCACGGAGAGATTGAGCAAATGAGCTTCTTGGATACGGTTCAGTTTTCTGCTCATGATACCACAGAAGCTGAAAATGGGTTAATGGATGCGGTTCAATTTTCTGATATAAATGACACAGAAGCTGGCGTGGCTTCCTACACCAAGGTAGAAGGCGAGGAAAGTGCTTGTGGTCTTTGACAGCATTACAGATGAATTAATATCAATAGTAGAGCAGGATCAATAAAGAGCGCTGGAAAGAGCGCTGGAAAGAGCGCTGGAAAGGGCACTAGAAAGAGTGCTAGGATAACAGTAGTAAGAAAGAGAGAGCGCTATAAACGGCCCTAGGAAGAGCCCTATGAAGAGCGCTATAAAGAGGGCTGAAGAGTGCTGTCAACAGGATTTATTGTATTTAGGGTTACGGTTCAACTGAGTATCTTCGCTGCGAAATCTCAGCTCCCAAATGTCTACTTCTGCCTCTATGCCCATCGGAGATATACCACGTTAAAGCATTGTAGCGCACATTGGCTTGTGCACAGCCGTAGATAGCGCAGGTCAGAGCAGCACCACTTATGTTCTGGAAAAGAGACCACCTGGGGAAGGCAATTTTGCCGCGTCGTTCTAGCTGTCATGACTCAGTTTGACAGGCGTGGACTGGCTCTTCCACTCTTACCAAACGAGCGAGGCCGAGGCGCCACTCCTTGTTACTTCCGCGGGACAATGTCCAGTCAGAATGCGTTCCGGGATTGCTTGCCCGGAAGCTTCTCCATCGGAACGCCCACCTGCTTCCCATTTGCCAGCGCAGAAGCATGCTGTATTGTCTGGCGCACACTAACTTTAGTGGCAGACAGAAGACGCAAGATATACCATCAGGCCGACGAGGCCCTTTTAATTATTAAAGAGGCGCAAGGGAATGTAACAAGATGCCTATGAAGAACTACAAACTAGAAACACATCAATCAACAGATCTTCACAAATTCATTGCGTACAAGCCCCTTACATGGCCAAAATGTCACCTACTATCGATGCTCCGGCAGTTCAGGGCGCCGCTCTTCAGACTGGTGGCGGCTCCCTGCGTCCTAAAAGCTACTTTGACAAGCGCACGGCCGAAGAGATGAAGAAGCACCTCGCGGTGCCCGTCCGCTCCCTGCAGGAGACCATGGCTTGTGCCTGCCGCCTGATTGCAGCCAAGCAGGAAGATGCTGGCATGACTGGCCAGATCAGCGCTCGGTCGGAGCGCGGAAGTGGCTTTTACTGGACTTTGCGTTTCGGCGTGGGCTGGGACGAGGCCAAGCCGGAAGACTTTATCGAAGTCGACGGTGATCTCAACGTCGTCACTGGTACCGGCATGGCCAATCCGGCCACGCGCTTTCATCTGTGGGTTTACAGGGGCAGGCCGGACGTGAACAGCATCATCCACACCCACTCGCCCTGGGTCCAAGCTCTCGCCGCCGCCCGACAGCCTCTGGTCGTGGCGCAGATGGACATGACGCCCTTCCATGACAACTGTGCATTCCTTGCAGACTGGCCAGGCGTGCCCATTGCTGACGACGAGGGCGTTATTATTACGGGGGCTCTGGGCGACAAGATGTCCATCATCTTGGCCCACCACGGGATGCTCACGGCTGGGACCACCGTGCGGGAGTCGGCGTATCTCGCCGTCATGCTGGAGCGCGCATGTCGGATCCAGATACGTGCCGCCACTTTTGGTCCGTTGCAGCCTGTGGATGGCGCGCTGGCCAAGGAGGCGGGTTCGTATCTTTTGCGACCTCAAGTCGTTGACTCGACATTCGAGTACTGGTATCGCCAGACAAAAGCCATTCCGCCGTTGGATCTTTGAGGTTGTCCACGCGTCTGGTTTGGTTCAGTGCTCGACTTTCCTTTCTAGAGGGACGGTTAATAAACATTCGCGAATCAGCTGGGTGTCGCACGGCACTGCAGAAACACCATCTCGGAGAGAGTTGTATCTGCTCGCACTCAGCTTAGATACAAGTAGCCACTCTCTAGTCCATTGACCGTAGCCTCCCTCAATCGACCACATCCCCCTCCATGACTAGTAACTGGTTCAAGTGAAACATTACACTTATGGCTACTTGTACAGCCCTCAGTGAACAGCGTGACACATTCATCTAAATTGTCAGCGGCTGCCTACATCATTCTTCTACTGCTGGAAATTCCGATACAAATCTAGTAATACAAAGATAATATAGTAGCAATAGGCATGAGTATGTATTTTACTTTCATTATATGTGGAAGGTTGTATTTTGTTGATCTAATATAATGGTTGCACATATCGTGTCGCATGTAGGGTCGTATGTTGGCGCGCTGCCATATCATCCGCAACACTAGTATAAGCCTCGACAGCTACTCTCTTTTGAGAAGAGTACATGGCCTAGAAAATAATGTCCCCTGCTGTAGCATTCAGCCAGATCATATCACCAATATCTAAATCTATCGCATCTAGATCAAAGTCTGTCGGAAGAGCGGCGATATCGGGGGACTGTCGATGTAAGAGTTGTGAAGCATCGTCATCAGATTCTCTCCGAGTTGTTGAACCCCGGCCGTCCGCGTGCTGAATTTGCCTGTCGGTAGCATGTGATTGGAATTTGGCAGACAAAATCTCCAGCGCAGCTACGCATCGCTCCGCCGACTCCCCCACCTTTGCATATGCCTTCAGGAGCTGCATTGCCTGATCCCAGGTGGAGGCAGAGGACCAAGACTGTCCTGATCTGGGTCCCAACCCCGTGGGCCCAAAGCGCTCGGCAAGTAGAGCTGTCGCAGCAGAGTAGACAACTAAGCACATCTGAGGTCAGTATCCAGAATGCAACCATGGCAGCAGTGGGTCACAGTCTTACACAACACAGTAAACCACCACGCAGGGACTGGTCCGATCAATGTCTCGAGGTCGAGATTCGCGTAGATCATGCTGATAATCTCACGAGCCGCCTCAAAACACAACGTCGAGCAGTGCTTCACAAGCGTCTGCGACAGACAGCTGCTTGCATCCGGATGTGTGCTGGAATCATCTGACTTGGGTTGCTTGAGATAATATTCTGCAACAATCGGCCGAAGAAGAGTGATGCGGGCGTGAAGATAGCTTGGTGATTCCCGTTAGAGACTCTGATATGGAGACGTGCAGATTGGGGCCTGCTCACCGGGCTCTTAGAACAATGCGCTGTCTTTGAAGGATGAAATTATCCACTGGGCCCTGCGACGACCAGCGGAGAAACTCGGGCATGGAGTTCAGCCACTGCTCAAGTCGACTGTCATATCCTATCACAGTGCCGAGGTTTTTTCTCGCCGTGACTGCTCTGCTGAGTGGATTCATGTATAGCTCGAGAAGAAAGTCATTGACGATGCTGTAAAGTTCCAGAGAGAGTATGAAAAACCCAACTCGCGAGCTTTCGCCATCAGGACGCCTTGCTGCAGCCTGTCTTTGAGTATCCAAAAATTCGTCGTCAATCATCAGCGGTAGTGGCACAGCGTCGGAGAGCCAGTTGGCAATCATGCTCGGCCGGCCAAACGTCATCGATAGCACGCTACTATCATGTCAGCTTTTTGGGCCATCTCGGCAGATCAAGAGTAAGCATCCGATGAGTTTACTGATTGTGCCTGATGTGCTGTGTGAACACTTACCGATCCAGGAAGACACAGCTGTGCCACACTCTTCGGCCAATCTCAGTTTCGCGGAAGCTTTTATTCGTGTTTGTCGATGATGAAGAGTGGAGTCCCAGACTTTGAGCCATTCGAATAGCAGATCCGACAGTCATCCAGCACCGATGAGAGTCTGATGTGCCCTGAAGGAAAAGACCCATCATTAGCAGACATTGGACGCCTTCCATAGATGGGGCGCCGCGTAGCTGGGAGTCAAAAATAGCCTCGGCCCGCTTCCAGAACGTCTGTCCAAGCTGTCGCCTCTGCTGTGGAGGAATATCCCGGGAAAACTGGCTTCCTAGGGCAAAGCTGAGGTTTGTTATGCAGTACAGCTCTCGTTCCGAGATGAGCTCAGATGACTTTCCAAGCCACATGTTCGTGTATGCTTCCTTGAAGATGGTCCAGTCGTGCACGGGCAGAATTACCCAGACGGAGTCATAGTAGTTACTGATGAGAGCGTCTGCAAAGTTCCTCGCAGGCAGTGTGTAGGCGAGGGGGTCCAGCATAGTTTCGTTTCGACCGACCGTCAGCTTGGTTCTTGGCAGCGGATCATTGGGATCAGAAGTCATCGACGCATGAGACCCGTCTAGGAGGGTATCGATGGCAGCTTTGATTTGACGCATGAAGGACACGGCGCTGCTGCTTCCAAAGAACTCGACACTCGCAGAAGAATCGCCAACTTCGCCCGTCATAGCATCGGCATCGGCATCGGCATCTTCAAGGGCTGTGTGTGGTACTTCTGCGGACGGGGCAGTGATTGTAAATCGTCCAGGAGCAACATTTGTATGAGGGACCATGTCGGCTGAGCCTGGAGACTCTGAGAAGAGTATTCTTTCGTGTTCATCGGCTCCCACGAGATCTGGAATATTGCATCTGCCTATAGAATTATATAGATTTGAATTGAGAGCCACATTCGTGTCTGCTGTAGTTTTGGCTGCAGTGGCGGTTTCGCTTGAGACAAGAGGCACTGGAAGCTGAGGTAATAAGACTCGCTGCCTCTGTCGAGGATTATTTGGGCGGTTGTAAACGCAATTTGTGTCCATCCGCATCAGGCAGGGGCGACATTCTGACCATTCCGTGAGTTTAAATGTCGGCTTTCAGTCGATATTTTCACCTGACTCACTGGGTCGGTGACCGTCACATTTCACTTTTCTGCGCCGGCAGTTGTCGCAAGCTGCGGTCACTTTTTGCCGCCTCATGGCTCTGTGGATGCTCCGGCATGAGTATATGATGCGGCGCGATACACTTGGGCAGAGATTGATGGCTCCTGAGCTGTAAATGTGACGACTCGGGGCGAGAAGGGGGTGTGTATCGAGGCCATTATGAAAGATGCTGTGCTCCATACCGTCCCCGCACCCGCAAGTTGTCATTGTTCAGGATCTTAAGTTCTGGCATCTTTACGTAAGCCTCTGTGGTTGAATAGGCTTTCTGAGGTGAGAGCTGAAAAGATCGGAATAATGAATAACGAGTACAATTCAGTATCATCGGTTTCAATCATTCAACAACTGCTTGGAAACTGCTCATGCAATTGTGTAGAGCTGTGAACCAATTTCCATCGACTTGAAATAACTATACCTAACCAGAAGCGCTGCAGTCTGGAGCCAGCTACAACTTGGGGGCGCCACTAGGACGTTATTTACTAATTAGACAAAAAGCAGAACGGCACACCCCGAAATAAGTGTACGCCAACGACGCCGTCTTTAATTGTTTTAAAAGACGTCCCCTGGAGACCAGGAACAACTGGTGGGTCGAACACGTCAGAAACGTGGGAAAAGACATTACTCAAGGCGTCGAGAAGGCGACAGCATCACGATTTCATGAGCGCTCCACTGTTTAAGCAGCCAAGGTTCCGCAATTGCTCTTGGTTGCCGAGTAAGACTGACGTCAAGCCAAGAGAAACTGCATGGTCGAGCAGACTGATGCAGAAATTTTATAGTCACATGAGTATTAAAAGCAGCAAGCCAAGAACTCCCTCCAGTTTCTGTCGTCGATGTTTTATGCTTTTTTGCCAGATGTACATTTGAATATAGTGGCCAATTACACCACCATCGTGCAGTCGCCATCACTCAAAAATGGCCCAAGTAAACAGACCGACCAGTGACTCGCCGCTGGTAAGGCTGATGGTTCTGGAAACGGACAAGCCACATCCAGATACGGCGAGCGAGCGCGGGTCATTTGGACAGATTGTGCATCACCACTTTTCCAAGGCCGGCGAGGCGCATCATCCCCCATTGGCTGTCGAGACGGACCAGGTCTTCATAGTAACGGAACAAGGCGGACGCATGCCGAAAAAGGAAGAGTTCGAGGGTTACGATGGCTTGTTGATCACAGGAAGCATGTTTGATGCTCATGGGAACAATCAATGGATACTGGATCTGTTGACATTACTCAAAGGTATGTCCCACTCCTCACTGCATCCCACCACGAATTGGACCTGGAAAAGCTAACACACTTGCAGAACTATGGCTGTCCCGGCCAGATTTCCACTTCACGGGAGTCTGCTTCGGGCATCAAGTCCTCTCCCGCCTTCTCGGGGGCAAAGTTGCACCATCAGCTTCCGAAGACTGGGAACTCGGCCACTGCAAGATCAACCTGTCATCCACAGGCCAGCGCCTCTTTCGCACCGGGGACACAAAGATCCATCTGCACCAGATGCACCAGGACCAGGTGACGGAGAAGCCCACGGCCGAATCTGCAGGCGGGCTGCTGCCCGACGATGCCGACATTGCCGTGTGGGGAAGCAGCGACCACACGCCGGTGCAGGGCTTGTACATCCCCAACAAGCTGTTCACGTCGCAGGCTCACATGGCGTTTGACGAGGACATGGTGAAGCGCCAGATACAGATGAGGGTCGACAATGGGGGGATTGAGGATCTGGAGCACGCGGACAGGGCAGCCGAGACGGCGCATCTGGAGCATGATGGGTTGGAGGTTGCCAAGGCGATTCTGAGATTGTTCATGTACGATGATGATGGAATAGGGCATGCGACGAAGTAGTCTTTGACTTGCTAATAGTACAAGATGGGAATTTTTGAAATGCTGTAGTGCGAGTCGTTGAAAATCAGCTAGCTAGCCTTGTGTATGTCACTCGAGGTATCTGCACCTTAGGAAGTGCGTTGTCTCACCTCCCCGATGAAGGATGGCACTGAATTAAGATTTATGCGATGCGAAAGATCAAATCGGCGAAATTGAGACGATCAGACGTGTGAAAATAGGCAGCTTCGGTTTTGTCTGGTCCGTTTACAATGGATGTGATGCAACAGCACCTACCTGCCATCACCGGACGTTGAAGAACGGTTCCTAATGACAACCGCAATGGTTCTTGATACGGCATCCAGACGCCCCACGCCCTACAGATGGATTAAGCACAATTCAATAGCTATTACAGCCGAGTGATTATGCTAATCAAGTTAGTGTATAAATTATTGCAAGGCAATCTAAAGGAATCACTACGAGGGCCATGGGTTTACAGGAACTCACTACCCTAGAGGCTACTACTGAGTTGGCTGTTGCTTTATGCAGCCTTCTCTCTACGTAAGCGCTCTGTGTATAAGTAATTTATGTTGACTAGCAGAGTATTCAGTCTTTTAGTTTGTCTGCGTCTTGTTTACTAGTGCTTGGGAGGAAGTGGCCATGTAAAACCGCAGCAGCGCGCTTTTCCTCAACAAACGCAGCATGTCGATCCGGCGCACCATGCAAGACACTTCCGCCTCGCTGAGACTCTATTTGCTCATGCCAAAGTCGTCGAGTTGCGACTTGCCTCATCAGTCTCAAAGTATCTGTAATCTCAAGATACCCACACAACATCACAAATGGCGACTGCAGCCCCAGCCAAGACGGATGTTGACAATTTGCATTTGTATTTATTTTGGATGCCGCCGGCCTGCTATGTAGTCAAAGCCTTGCCTAGAGAAAAAGACGACAGCATTTCTGCCCGCATCGTACATGCTTCGTTTGGTATCTACGCTGTGTCTCCTCCACTGCTCCCTCCCCTCCGTGTTTCTCTTTTTCCTCGCCGCAAGCTCGCGCTGCTGCTGCTTAAGCGGCAGCGGGCACCTCGATGGGCTGTTCGACACCGTCGGCCTTGGCCGAGTTGATCTTT
Organism: Akanthomyces uredinophilus; assembly: GCA_030778065.1. Classification (NCBI taxonomy): domain Eukaryota; kingdom Fungi; phylum Ascomycota; class Sordariomycetes; order Hypocreales; family Cordycipitaceae; genus Akanthomyces; species Akanthomyces uredinophilus. The sequence continues at coordinate 110,663 of JAPFRW010000145.1, read as the reverse complement.
TTGCCCGTCTTGGCAATCTTGTTGAGAACCTCCTCATAGGGGAGGTCGGTGACGACCGTGGCGCTCTGATTCTCGAGGGAGACTTCGTAGCTCTCGACGCCTGCGGGCATCCAAGTTAGCGGGCGCAAACGCGGCAGGGGGGAACGTGGGGGGAAGCGGGCTCAAGACGAACCGTCGAGCTTCTTGAGGACGCGGTCGATGGCGCCGGAGCAGCCGCCGCAGGTCATGGTGACGTCGAACTCGTAGGTGTGCTTGGCCATTGTTGCTGCTGGGTTTCTGGTTTGCTTGTGATGCGGGGTGGCGTGGGTTGGAGGGTGGTGGGGAGAACGGCTTGGATGCGGCGGTGGAAGTGAAGCTGGCAAGTTGGCGCCTGACTGGGACAAGGAGAGAAGAAGGTAATGTATATGTATTCGTGGAAAGACGAGGTGGAAGCACTGTCAAGAACAGCAAATAACAGCAGGATAGGTTTCTAATTAATAATCAATAAAGCTCCCCCTCCACCTCTTCCAAAACGACGAAGCGGCAAGGCGTCACGCTACAGGGCCGATGGCGCGACACAGGGTGTCTGGGAGTAACCAGATCTGTGCGTACCTTCTGGGTGCCAGATGCACTACGGAGATACCTGCCCCGCATGTATCTCGACGACTGCTTGTGCCTGGCACAAATCGCGCTGGTCCTCCCGCCAAACGTCAAAGCTTGGAAACTTGCTCAACTCGACCCCCATTGTGCGACATGGCTTGTTTCTCCTTTCTTCCACCAACTCGCCTTCGGCGGCGTCCTTTATTTCAAGCAGCATGCATACGTCTGGCCCGGGGGAAGACCTCTCATCCCCTTCCTTTCGAGACATGATTCGGATTCACCAACGAACGAGCGCATGATGTGATGTCTGCGGCCCGCTCCCGTTTTTGTCCCCGCGCCCGCGCCGCCACCGCGAAAACCACGCAGAGGAAACCATCCCAGAGCGGCAACGTCGCCGCTGCACGTCAATCAAATTATTGAAACGTGCTCGCGGGAACGCACGACACCGTTCTCGAAGCAAAATGACGCCTGTCTCGGGCGACGTGGGAACCAAGCATGCCCGGACCTGCAGGATCGAGGTCCCGTCAATGCCGCCCCGGCGTTCTCAATGGCCGCGATTGTGCAGTCCCAAGCAATCGCGATTCTGTGATTCTCACATCCTCAGATGTGTAAAGCCATGCCAGAACTGTACCGCTCCATGCTGCAACGCTTGACTCAGTAGTTGGAATCGTCGTCGCACTCCAGATGGCCGACGGCGCCGCCTGCGGCATCTTCGTCCCGTTCATGACCCTGCGGCGCAGCAAACACCAACGCAACATCCGTCATCAATACTTTCCGCTCTCCGCTTACAATCACGGGCACCCAGCTCCACCGGCCCCGTCCATTTGTTGACATGACCTGCACCGCAGCGGCGACCTCGCCCGTTGCATTGTGTGCCAGGGACAGAGAAAGCAGTCCTCTCTCGCGAGTCTCTGCTCCTTGCTTCCTCACTGCTTCCGGTCGTGCCACAATGCTCCACCCCCCGTCTATTCGAAAGTCGCCCAACGCAAAGATGCAAAGACTCTGCGAAAGCTGCATGCATGTCCTCTGCGTGTCGCTGTCCACGTAGCTCATGACCCGGGCCAAAATCTCCGTGGGCAGCGCGCTGCTGCTCTGCGGAGGCGCATCTCGTACAATCGCCACCTTTGTAAAATTGACCAATGCCGCCAGGCCGCCGTAGTGCCTTTCCAGCCTCGCCGCTGTCCCAAACGAGTTGCGGCTGACGATGCTCGCCCCGGGCGTCAAGTCCATCGCGGCAGCGCCCGCGCTCCGGGGAGGTCGTGCGAGCGGGTGCAGAGACATGCACTCCTCTGGCCGCAGGGGCGAGAGGCCGACTGCGTCGCTGAATCGCACGACTTGCTTCCCGTCGCTGCTGCCGACGTAGACATCCGCAAAGGCAACGTCAAAGACGGACATGACAATGACTTGAAACTCTCGCTTTCCCTGCGCCCGCCCCCAGTCGAGCGCTTCCTGTATCGCAGACCCATTAACGACGGTCGAGATGTTGACGACGACTCCTTTCCCCCAGTAGATATGCCCAGCCGGCGCCGCACCCGCCGGCTGCCCTTTACGGTGAAACAGCGAGCCAAACGTAGCGCAAGGCCCCAAATCTCCCAAATCTCCGCCCTCAAAGCACGGTCGTTGCCAGTTGAGATGGAGCCGGGCGCAGCGGTCCTCTTCCCTCGCAAAGCAGTACTCGCGACAGCACACTGCCGAGCTGAATTCTGCTTCGCCGGACGCTATAGATATGATGGCAAATACAAACTCTCGCATGACAAATGAATCGCGGTCCCATTCAAGACCAAAACGAGTAATTGCCTTGTGATATGCCCGATAAACCTTGGCCAGCGCATGAGCGAGGAAGACGTCTCGCCCGCTGTACAGCTTTCTCCTCGGCACAACACGGACGATGGCGCGTCCTTGCACCAGCGGTTCCGGCGTTCGTCGCTTTTCAGCCGGCTCAGCCATTTGGTGCCGGCCGCAAAACTCCAACGACAGCGTCGGATACCCCTCGTATATGCCGGGCCTGACTGCTTGGCGCCACTGTGCGCTTCTGTGCGGAAAACTCGCCAGGTTAAAGTGCGCGCCGTACTGCATCGTGAGCACCTCGGCGTCCAGATTGACAATGACAATGGCGCCGAGCACGCGCGCGTCCGGCCGCAGAATCGCCAGCGTCTCGTGCCGCGCAGGCCAGGGCTTGCCCGCGGCGCTCATGGTCAGAATGCCGGCGTCCTGCTCTTCCTCCATCTTTGCGTAGCGGTCGCGTGTATTATTGAGCCATTCTGCGAATTCCAAAGTCCAAAGTCAGCCGAAGAGAAAAAAGGGCCAATCAACTCGGGTTTCCTGAAAGTTACCTTTGTACCTCTCTGGCTCGCAAGGTATGTCTCTGATGATGCGCATGCCGAGGATGCTGAGATCACTCTCGAAGCGAGTCATTTCCGTGTAAAAGCGACCGCGAAAGCGGTGCGCCACGAGGCCATTTGCGCCTCTTATGGTTGTCATGTCATAAGAGCACGGATCCTTGCCCTTTGCTCCCACGTTTCCGTTCAAGGTGAAATGAGAAACGAAGGTGCGCCGGGGAGTGCTGTCAAGTAGTTACACACCGCAGCTGAATCTAGCGCCGAGACGTTGCCTTGTAGCCCCGCCACTTGATCCAAAGACGGAACACACTGCAAAAGAATGCATCCAGTATTACAAGTAAATTATTTTCCGCCAGTTGACGACTATATAAACTTTTTCAGAGTGACATGTCCAAGTGTCTATATGCTCGGGCATTATTGCCGCAGTACAGCATTGCAGGGCACAATGGGCAGCGTGACGGAGCCGTCGTCCTCGTCCGTGACGTGCTCCGGAAGTTCGCAGATGGAAAGCTCATTGTAGATTTCGTCCAGCCAGTTGCCCAGGTATCCCCTTTCATAAAAGACTTTTGTGTCGTCCGAGGGATCTCTTATGCACATGGTGACAATAGGCCCTGTGCCTTCCTCCTCCTCTTCTTCGTCATCTTCTTCATCGTCGTCGTAGGAGTCTTCTTCCTCGTCCGCCTCGTCCGTCCTGCCATCCTTTTCAGCCTGGTCCTTTTTTTCCTGCTTCTCCTGTCGCTCCTTGACCCGCTCCGCCTTGATCCGCTCCGTGTCGTCGTTTCTCCTGTCGAGCTCCTCTTGCGACAGCTTCTCACTGATTTGCACGTGATCCCAGCGCGGCAGCAGCACGTTTGTCACTTGCGTCTTGGGCTTGCCGCCGCGTTGCACCGTCTCGTAGACAATCCTCGGCTTCCACTCCTTGTCCGGCAGGTCGCCCCAGATGCATGCGATTTGCTGAATGTTGGGCAGGAACTCCAGAATGTTGCCCACCACACCGACGCTCTGGTACATGGTAAATGCGGGCAGAGCCAGGTACTTTATGGTCTCGCCAATGTCGTGGACAGGGTCCTCTTCCTCGTCTGCGTGGCCGTTGTCGTCTGGGGCCATCATGTGCGGCATCTGGAGACGGTCGCAGAAGCGCCGCCAGTAGCGTCGGTCGACGTAGAGGTGGTCGCGCTCGGGGTCGTACTTTCGCGTGTAGGGCGGGAGACCGTCTTTGTTCGGAATGAAGCCCGTGTTGATCTCGTCTTTGACAATGGTGTTGCGGTTAAGCTGAATGTCGTGTTTCTCGAGCCAGCGGAGGGCGACGGAGCGTGCTTCGCGGTTGACGAGGACAAGAGGAGGAGTATAGACAGCGATGACAACCTCGTCATCCCAGGCGCGTTCCTGTCCGTATGGATTTTCGGGATCAAACTCGCCCCAGTCGGCTGGGCTCCCTTGATCCTCGTCTTCGTCTTCCTCTTCGTCTTCCTCATCGTCTTCCACGTCGTCTCTAATCGGCGCTTCATTCGTAGTATCGGCCTGCCCTTCCCCTTCGTCGGCTCCATCATCCGCATCCTCCTCGTCCACTATCGTTATGACGCCATTGCTCGGTAGTGTCGTCGGCGCATGGGGTACTGGGCCAGCCGAATCCCCGTCGTCGTTCTGCCCAGCAACTTGGTGCAGTGCGAGTAGTCGAATCTCTTCAAACTGCTCGTCCGACATGAACTCGTCGGCGTACTCCCCATCCATAAGCAATTCGTCATCGTCGTCTTCCTCCTCCAGCAGCCACGGGCGCGCGGTGCGAAAAGGCACCATGGTGGGGGCGTCGCCATGCTCGCCCAAGGTCAACGTCCAGATGAAATGGCGCAGCTCCGTCGGGAGGCGATCAAAGGAGCTGCCCATGGTGTGTGTCTGATGGCAGTATTAGAGAGTCGGGCTAATGTACATATGCAAGTAGAAAAGAGGATGGCCAACAGGCCGAAAAGATGATTGGAAGAAATGCAAAGGTAATGAATGGTAGGATGTAGGATGTAGGAGGGGCTGAACTGCCGGCGCGAAGTGGGACGCGACGAGACGCGATCAGGGGACTGATCAGCGATCAAGTAATTAATATCCGCACACGGGCCTTGTCATTTCCTTGTATTCTATTAATAATTATTTTTTTCTCTTTCCTCTTTTCCCCCAAGAATGACAAAGATTCCCTCATCACAAAGCTGTGGGAAAAGCAACGACGGTTGTCCCTTTGCCCTTTACATCCGTCGATACTTTAGCGAAACACGTTGCGATCATCATCTCCAGTATGCTCAGCCCCGGAAATCAGGCTGCTAAAATGCAAGCAGCCGGCGACTCAAATAACTAGCAGCTGATTATGTAGACTCGGCACTGCCGAACAAAAATGCCGTGCCCACTTTCCGATCGGAACTTCCGGCATAGACAGCCATCTGCTCATCCCGCAGCTCTTCTGTCGGAAACGACTTCGGCCTCACTCTGAGCGCTGGCTTTTCCCAAAAGTCGTCAATCATTTCCAATTCTTTACAGCGCAGCTTTCATGCAGCATTCCGGGACCAAGAGGTCGGCAGACGGCGGCTCGACGTTGGCCGCCGCCACTCACAAGCGGCGAGCACCCTACGCACTCCGCGCGTGCATCGCCTGTCGACATCGGAAGGGAAAATGCGACGGCAGGCTGCCGTGTGCATACTGCGAGACCCGTACTCAAGCCTGCACCTACGACGGCGAGTACGCCGCTGCGGCAAATGATAGACAATACAGCATGTCGGCACCAGAGTCGAGCAGTTCCGGCGCCGATGCTGCTGCACTCCCTGCTACTGCGAAGAGTTCACGCGAGCCTCCCACGCTTCTCGAAGTGTCTTTGGACTATGAAAAAATCTTGTAATCGCCCAGAGTACACATGTTACCGGATTCTACGCGAGGCCTTTGTTGTTGGAATAGCCACTAACTCAACCTCCATAGCAAAGCGGCGCCTTCTCTCCCCGTGGATGTGGTGACCAGTCTACGCGCTCAGCTTCACCGTCTTGAATCAGCCCTTGACGCGTGCGCTCAAAGCAATGATGGGCGTGGACAGACTGTACCGCCGCAGATCCTGCCCGCGCCAGAGTCTGCGCCGCGAGGCGAGTCGGCTTCGGAACGCCAGCAATCCGGCTTCTGCGGACCGACAAGCCCCGAGTACAGCATGAATGTCGTACGCATGACGCTGCGGAGGCGTGGCATACTCGAAGCGCCGCCGCTGTACCAACCATCCCTGCCGAGCTTCGACTCGGACCACACTACGCTCCCGGAGACGAGTACGTCGCAACCTCCATGCCGTGCGGAGGCCCAGCGTCAGCTCCGGCATTTCAGATCCCGCTTGACATTGGCAGACGCAAAAAAGGCAATTTCCGTGTACGGGGAGCTCGTGGGAGCCTTGCATGACTTTGTGGACATTGACAAGATGCAGGATCAGTTGGCGACTTGGTACTGTCGCTCTCCTGCTGAAGGCCCGGATTCGCAGTCTGATTTCGTGGCTCTCATCATCTTCAACCTCATGCTGGCCATTGCAGCCCGCGCTGGGACAAATGCATTATATGCAGCGTCGGCGAGCACAATGCAGACCGTGTTGCGCTGCGCCGTTGACGCTTCCGTTGCCTCTTGCACGCCGACCATCAAGCAGGTAACAATCGCTTTGTTGCTGGTATGTGAAGACGACAAGCACAAAATAAACTGCCTTGACTTTTGTCTCGTTTCTGATTGTTTACGCAGGGCCACTACCACATCTTCCATGACCGACCGCAAGTTGCTCTTCGCATGTTTGGTGCCGCCGGGCGCATGTTGATGGAGCTTGGCATTCACAGCGGCGATGTCATCGAGCATGTCTTGACGACAGAGGCAGAGCGCAAAGAAGCTTACAGGCTGGTATGCAGCGCCGTTGTGCTCGATCGGCAGTGGAGTGCAATGACAGGCCTGCCGCCAAACTTTTTACCTCATACTTTTAGTCTGCGGCCTGTATACCTGGCAAGTACTTTTCCCGAATCCTCTTTCCTGTTTTCCCGTCTTGTACCTGTGAGACTCGAACGCGCTTGAACCTGTCCCGGTCACTGGCCACTCAAGCCTCTGTTAGCGCCAGCCGACCGCTCATCCGGATCTTCTCACCTTAACACTCATCACTACCTACCTACTAACATGTCCGCCCCAGGCCGATTCTCCCTACTCCATGGCCATGTATAGACTTGTCCTCATGAGTGACAGGTTCAACGAGGTCATTTCCCTGGCCGCTAATAGAGGCCTCGACGACGTCGACGATGACACTGTCGAAGTAATGCGGTTTCAGATTCAACAGTGGCAAGCCAAGGCGATCGGTAAGCACAGCCTCGACGATGTCGATGCCTGGATCAACCACTCGACGTTGATGCCGCCTCCATGGGCACTCCTTCTCATCTTCCGCGCCATCTCCATCCACTGCCTCCTTTTGCGCTCCTACTTCTTCCCCGGGTCCCCGATTGACCGCAGCCGGGGACACATAACGCCTGCCACGGAGCTCCTGTCGCAGTCCACCGCCGCACTGGCCGCTCTCGATGCCTCCGCGTGCGTCTTTGGCAAGCACCGTCCTTACTACCAGCACATTCTCAACTCAATGTGTGCCTTGGTCTTTTTGATGATTGGTCACGTCCAAGACCACCGCGCGGCTCTGTCGTCGCAATTGCCCCCCGACTTTGACGGTGCGATGCGCCGCTGCCTCGAGGACGCTGCGTGTCTAGCGAAACGGTATGCTACCGTGTCCACGGCGGCCCACCGGCTGCAGAATCGAATCATGGAAGTATGCCGTGCAGCGGACACGAATGCTACGAGATCTGGCACTGTCGTCAACGCGCAGGCTCCGTCACAAAGTGCAAGGCGCAGTGCTGGGTCGACCAGCACGGCTCCTTTCGGGCGGCACGAAACACCACCCGCCGTGCAAGGACGGACAACTGCGGTGCAGGTGGACGCTACCTGCGAGACGGACACATATCTATTCAGTACGGATCTTGGCCTTAGTTTTTCCACGGACGTGGACGATGGTCTATCGAGCGACTGGGGACAGTCTGGTTGGCCGTCTACCTGGGACAGCTATCTCTTTCGCTAATTGACTGGATCAAGGCGACTGGTTTTCCATCCGATTCCAAGGTCCAAGTCGAGACAGTGATGTTTTGGTAGACTGTAATAATCAAGGCCGCTACATATGATACATCAAACGACTATGGCTTCTGAAATCCATCCCACCTTTCAAATCCATCCGTAATGATGCCCATTAGATCCAGCATCCTACCAGCAGTTTGCTCCACGATGTCATTCATCGTCTTGGGTCTCGTGTAAAACGCCGGGACGGGCGGGAATATAATGGCATTCGCCCGGCGCAGGAAGAGCAGGTTCTCCAGATGCACGAGGCTGAGGGGCGTCTCCCGCACAGCAAGAAGCAGCTTGCGGTCCTCCTTGAGCGTCACGTCGGCCGCCCGGGCAATCAAATCGTCGCAGTAGCCGGACCGCACCGCCGCCAGCGTCTTCATGCTGCAGGGCACAATCATCATGCCGTCGTGCTGGAAGGAGCCCGAGGCGATTGGCGCCGACATGTCCTTGGGCGTGTACGACTTGGTGGCGAGGCCGCGCAGCTCGGCCTCTGACATAGGCGTCTCGTACTTGAGCGTGGCCAGCGCCCACTTGCTGACGACGAGGTGCGTCTCGACGCCTTGCTGGCGCAGAAGAGTGAGGATGCGAATGGCATAAGGGGCGCCCGTCGCGCCAGTGATGCCGACGACGATTCTTTTGGGTCTGCTTGTCGTGAGAGAGACGGTTTCAGGAGCGCGATGGTCTGCGAGGCCTCCACGCGCACGCGCAACAGCATTGGTGTGTGGTTGCGTAGGGACAGCGCTACTCGATCGTCTGGTAAATGCAGGTTCAATGGCGCGCGAACGGAGCAAGGTGTATGCGGCGGTCCTGTGAGTACATTTTCGGCTCGTGTACACAGCTTTGCTTCGCAATAGACGACTTGGATGCATCATACGTTTAGATCTAGTTGCGGTTCATTTCACGAACGCTCAATCGTGTTTCCAAGTGCGGCAGCTGCATGCTTTAACTGCACCAAAAGTATTTACGTATTCGGCTCTTTGCCGAGGTGTTCGGAACTTCCGTCAATACGGAACGTGTTTAGCAAAATATGTCAAGTCAAATGACGACAGTGTTGACCAGCTTGCATCTGTTCCGCCCGTTCCGAATACTGTTACGGAATGACGAACACAACAGAAAATGGGTTCGATATCTGATGGCTCGATAAATGCGGGATTTCAGTAACTGTCTGGATATATAGCCAAGTGATCTGTGGCACGACAAAGGCCGTTGCTCTCTCTGCGTCTTCGATAATATGCATCGCATCCAACGTTGTCAACCATTCTCTGGTCTACGCTGGACAACAACATCGACACGCCGTACAATGCGCAACTACTCCAGTCCTCCATCAGCCTCATCGGAGCAAGGCGATCCGCAACTCGAGTTCCGTGCTTTCATCGATGTGCTGCGCCAAGACGGCGACGTTGCCGACATTCGCCAGCAAGTCGACCCCAACCTTGAGGTCGGCGCCATTGTGCGCCGTGTGAGCGAGATCAACGCCAAAGCCCCTCTGTTCCACAACGTCAAGGGCTCACATAAAGGCCTTTGGCGCATGTTTGGCAACGCGGCGGGCCTACGGGGCGATGCAAACGGCGGCCGCTACGGACGCATCGCGCGGAGCCTCGGCCTGCCGCCAGACGCCAGCTGGAAGGCGGTGCTGGAGCGCACGCAGGCGGCCAAAAGCCTCGCGTCGCAGCCTCCGCGTATCGTGCCCACGGGGCCCTGCAAGCAGAACAGAATCATGGGTGATGACATTGACCTGACGGCGCTGCCCGTGCCGCTGCTGCACCAGGCCGACGGCGGCCGCTATCTCCAGACGTACGGCGTGCATGTCCTGCAGACGCCCGACGCGGCGTGGACTAACTGGTCCATTTTCCGCGGCATGGTGCACGACAAGCGGCGTCTGGTGTGCCTAGTCATCCCGGGGCAGCACAACTCGATGGTGCGTGACCGGTGGATTGAACAGGGCAAGGAAGAGATGCCCTGGGCGTTGGCCTTGGGTGCGCCCCCCGTGGCGAGCCTCGCCGCTGCGCTGCCGCTGCCGGCGGGCGTTTCCGAGGGCGAGTATGTCGGCATGCTGGCCGGTCGGCCGCTCGATATGGTCAAGTGTGAGTTGAGCGACCTGCTGGTACCTGCGCACAGCGAGATTGTGCTCGAGGGGACCTTTTCCTTCAAGGACAAGGCGATGGAGGGCCCGTTTGAGGACTACATTGGTCTGCATGTAGATGGCGATTCTAGCATGCAGCCACTGTTCACCGTCAATGCCATCACACACCGGGATGATGCAATTCTTCCCGTCTCTGTACCCGGTCGCATTACAGACGAGTCTGTGAGTGTCTCTTTCTGTTCTCCTGATCATCGCGTCTTATTAAGTGCTTGTTACAGCACACAACAGCCTCTATGGCGTCGGAAGAATTGCTCAAAATCCTGAGACAGCACGATCTCCCCGTCAAGGACGCATTTGCGCCCTTCCAAACGATGGCCACATGGTGTGCACTGCAGATTGACAATGAGAAACTGGGCCAGATGAGGACCGACTCCGAGACGCTGTGCCGGCGCATCGGCGACGTGGCCTTTAGCTCCAAGGCCTGCATGCTGATGAACCGTCTGCTTCTCATTGGCGACGACGTGGACATTTATTCATGGGACGACATCATGTGGGCATTTACCACCCGCTGCCGGCCGGGCATGGACGACTACGCTTTTGAAGACGTCAACGGCTTGCCTCTCATGCCGTACATGAAGTACGGTGGCGGGAATCCACGCGAGGGGGGTAAAATGGTGTCTGATTGTCTGTTTCCAATGGAGTATCAAGGTAGGAGAAACTTCCGAAGCGTCGACCTTCGGTCCTCATATCCGCCGGCGCTGCAAGACAAGATTGAGGCGGAGTGGACGCAAATGGGCTTTGATAAAGTTTGATGTTGTCTGCAGCAATACGTCCAGCACGAAGCGGCCTAAATAAAATCATGAGCGTTTTCAATCTATACTGTAGAATTTATTCTGAATGACCTTCTAAGACTGTACGGGAGTACTTGAGTTCTTTGGCTTAATTGCACCCTTCTGCGGCACTTGCGAGCTGTCGAAGAGCAAACCCGGCGCCCATGCCCTGCACGCTTAGATTTGTTATGTAGTCATAGTGTTGGACAGTGATTCCCTTTCCATGCGTGGAGTCGCAGACCCCGTCGCCCTGTGACCTCTGCATTTAGCAATATTTCTTTCATGAGACACGGGGTTGAAGAGCTTACAAAGTTGCATACGTCGAGCGTCTTTGAGACCCAGTCATCTGGGACTCTCAGCGTGGAGTTAGGGAAGATGAAAGCGCCATTCACGTCAATCGTTGAGCTTCCGCCGTTGATGTCGACGTTGCATGCAAGCCCTGCTTTGTGGAGCGGGTTGCCAATCAAAAAAACGCCTTTGACGGCGTCAAAGGAAGCGCCTGTGAGATAAGGTAGCGCGCCGACAGTAGCCGAGGCTCCCTGAGAGTATCCCTGAAGAATAAAGCATTCGTCTGGACTGGTGGCGAGTGTGGATTTGATGTGGTTCAGAATCTAGGTTGGCGATTGTTACTCAACAGTCTTCTGGTACGAACAGGTTCCACATACGTCTTCGGTGCCAATTTTTGGGCTGTGAACAGTGTCTGCATAGTAAACAGTGTTATACTGTAGTATATAGTTAGCGGACTGCCCCGAAGTTGGATGTAACTTGATAGACTGACGGTCTTTCCTCCCGGTCGCTGACTATGGATATCCCGGTTCATAATCTGGAACCCTAGGGACTCTGTTTGCGGCTCTGAGGTGCCTCGCGTGTTGATGATTGCTGCAACATGAGCGAATCAGTTGAGTAAATAAACGCGACAAGGTAAAATCATGAGAATTGGGACTCCACTCACTGTAGGCAGAGCAAGGCGCCGCGGCGGTGCAGGCCGCTGTTGCCAGTACCTTCCAAAGGGCTGTAATGACCAAGTATCGAAGCATTTTTGAACGGAATATATAAATGTACAGACTGAACAACTACTATGTGGTTGTCGACATACTGGGTGCTTTATATAGATATGCTGGAAGTTCTAAGATCCGTTCGTTGCAGTCACCTTGCCTCGGTATAGACATGGGGTGGACGGTCCAACAAACACATGTGTGCGCATGGGCAATTTTGGACATCGTATCTTGATCACTACCGCCAGTGAAGCTGGATCGCGATTCTCAATCATATAGAACAATAGCTTATAATACAAGCTTGCAAGAAGAGTAATTGAAACAAGTGCTAGAGTGGAAACAAACTTCGTTTTCCATATTCTGTATACCTACAAACGTCAAAATTATATTTTCGTTGAAAGTCTCTCATATGTTCGTTGTTTCTACTCGACGTATAGACGTAGAGTCTACCTAGGGTGTTAGGTCGGACTAGCTGGTGGCCTGGTAACCACACAAGAAGTGGCATGATAAAACAATACTGCGCGACACTATAATTGGAAGCTAGCAATAACTATTCAGCTGATATTCATAATTACAGGAGAGATCACGAGTGATTGTGGCAACGCGAGAACAACAATAGACAAATGAACGTGTACATGAGGAAAATATTGTCTTACACGAGGCATCGAAGATCACTTCCTAGCGTGGATAAATATGTCGACGCTGAAAAACACGGGGGTCAAGGCAGTTTGTATTTCTGCACTTACAATGCCTCATTACTAGGGCGTGAAATTATAGGCCAGCAACATTTGAGCGCCAAGCTTCAGTTGCGACATGGTCTGGCCATTTGTTACTGGCTTGCTCGATTTAGTTATTGCTGTCGCTGGATTCCGCGTCCCCATGGGGCACTCCAGCCAGACGGTCGGACTGGAACTGTGTTGTTCAAGCGTGACCGCAGACACATCTATGCGAGCCATCCCCGACTTTGGCTTCTCCCTTGCCACTCGTGACCAGAAAAGTCAAGTCGGTGGTCCTGAGCGGATGGCAGCTGCGCGGAAGTATGCGACGCATCTTGCGACTAGTGTCAACAGTGTCGCTAAGAACCGGTACTCAATGACCAGGGTCCAATTACTTCGCGTACGTCCGCCGTCCTCGGCATTATGAAGCCGACAGCATCTTTTCAAATGAGAAGAATTTCTGCGAGGCGCGAAGCGAAGCAACGACGTCGAGATGAGGATTATAAAGGCATGTGCACAGAGCGCTTGCATTTCTGAGACTCGACGGGGAGTTTACGCAGCAGTGGCAGCTGGTACTCAGTCTTTGACTTTTTGCGCCCCTTCTACTCGGTGTCTGAAACATTTCACATTTACCATGAGTTGCTTCCTTACTAACACTGCTACATATTCATTGCTCAAAGTCATTGAAAACTTGTTGAAATTGAATCTACCTAGCTAAGCTGAGTTTCTTCTGCCCTTCAAAACGTGCAGGCTCGGGCTAATCGAAATCTTGGATAATCTGCTCTCGGCCAGCTTCCTTGCCCGCGCCCGAACCAAAGAGCAACTTGACTCTTGACTTGCAACCTCGCGGAACCCCGAGTATCTACCAGTTGCAGGCGGTCGTGCCGTCCGGGCGGAGGATGATGCGAGACTTGACGAAGCCGCAGCCGCCGAGGTTCTCGACCTTCATCCGGTAGCACGTCTTGTGGTTCTTGTCCTTCCAGATGCGGTGGGCGCGGTACTTGCCCGGGTCGACGCAGATGGTCTGGGCGCGGCCGCAGCCCTTGAAGCTGTAGCAGCCGCCGGGCACGCTGCCGCCGAGGCTGCTGCCGACCTTTTTGCGCATGCATTTCTTGCAGTCGTTGACGCGAATGGCCGAGTTGGACGAGAAGATGGTCAGCGGCGGGCAGCCGGGGCAGCTGGAGTCTGGCGGCTCCGGCACCGCCGTAAAGGTGTAAACGAGGTCGAAGCTCGCGTTGAAGTCGGGGCAGTCGCCCTGCGAGCAGGCGGATCCTCTCGCCACAATGTCAAGGTCGCCGCCCTGCTCGCCGGCCGATGACTCCGAGATGCCCTCGGCAACGGCGGTCTCGTTGCCAATGTCCAGCTTCCAGTTGGAAGGGTCAGAGTACGCCGCCATGTCGATGCCGTCCCAGTTGACGCTGTCGGGTACAATGTCCAGCGCCGTCCACTGCGTTGATTCCGGCGCGGCGGCATCGGCCACGGGGGTGGCCCGGACGCCGGCTGCCAGAGCCATGACGAGAAGCTCGATGGCCACCATCGTATTGCCTTGTGTTCGAAGAGGTGGGCAGGAAATTATGAGGTCCCAAAATGTAGTTTTGTGATTGAAGTCTGAGTAGAGATGACTTTGTAGTAGAGCTGTGTCTGAGTTGATATCTTGGTCCAGGAAGGGCGACTCATGTAAGCTTTATAAGAAAAAGACACCTCTGTTCGTAGAAGGGGAAAGTCGTTTGCATCGCTTTGTGTCATCGCGTTGAATGCCGGAGATATCTCGCCGAGGCAAGATGTCGCTACTGGGTACGCCGGCTCTTCTGGACCCTCACACCGGTAGTTGTTTATTTGCATCTTCTTGCTACCACCTGATGCGTTTTAATATGATGCTGCCCATATATGTAAGACCTAGTACTGCATTAGGAAATGAGATAGACCACGTTTGGATCTATTGAAAGTTGGCCAAGCAGCGTGTAGTTGCCACTATACGCTTGGCACACATGCATGGAGTGACCCATTCCACATTAATCTAAAGAATTCACGATAAAGCTGCCAAAGCAAGGCCCCTCTTCCCGCACTGCATAGGCCCAATGCCATAAAACACCCGCGCGCTGGCCCGCGGCCCCATTCGAAAAACTGAACGCTAGTCTGAGGCTGTCGAGGCGTCTGTTCTTTTTTCCACAAGTCCGCTGCTCACACTGAATCATGGCCAGGCTCTCTCACACTTCATATTGACACGCAGCACAAGATGCTTCTGCTTTTGTCGTCGGTGAAACGTCTGGACATGGAGAATGGAGCCCTTTGGCCACGTTGGCGGACTCAACCCCGGAGAGAGACGGACAGTTAGAATCGGACACTTTTGCGCGTCTTGGCAATAAGTCAACCAATTCTTGCGGGTTACCAGCTACTTGGCGCTTTGCGCCAAGTAGTAGTGGGCTCCATGCACAACCCCGTCCGGCCGATGCGCTTTCGGGCAATACGCCGGACGGTGATGCGCCTCACATTCTGTATGCCCGTGGGTTCCTCGAGCTCATCGACATTACGTAAATGCCATGTATCATGCTTGTAGCACAGCAGTCGCATGAAATGCGCGGCTGCTAGAAGCTTTTTCGCCGTTTACGACGACACATGTTGGCAGCTACAGAAGAAACAGCAGGAACCGTCCGCCGATGCAGGGCGCACTGGCGGGTTGACGTCTGGCAACGTCGTAGGGCTGAACTAGATATCAACCAGTTTGCCGACTAGTTCATCAGCTAGTGTAATGCTCGTTTTGCCTGCCGAGAACTATTCATTAGTGTAGATTTGTTCCCCTGTTCCCTTTTGCCCATGACCCGCTGGCGCTGTTTTTCTGGTGGCGGGTTGCGGATCAAATAATTGAGTTGTGGCGGAAGCCGGAACTCGTCAGACTTGCGGTGACCATGTGTGGCGATGGAGGTTGAAGGTCCGATCAGACGCTCAAGCCTGCACGTGGTTGTTGGACTGCGTCGGCGTGCTCTCCAACTAGTAAGTTATCAGTGACTTCGAAATTACCAGTAACTAGTTGGTTCCGACGCCAAGCAAGCGCGCTGCATCTCTCCCCGGCCACCTTGTGCCAAGTGGCTATAGAGAGCGCCGACTGGCAGCATGCCATCGAATGTGGGCTTTTTCATCGCGCACGTAATTTGAACAAGGCCGACTTTACGAGGCCACTCGCTAACTATTGCGTCGGGACCCGCCTTGAGCATTTCTCAAGCCCAGAGGGCTGCAGAGACATCCTGAGCCCCTACTTGTTCAGCGCCGTAACTCGACGGCAGCTATAGTGCGCCGGTCAAGCTCCGGCTTTTGACAGTGAAACAACTTCAAAATATCTTGTAAAAGCTTCGGCGACATTGTTTATACTCTCACTACGCCTTGCATGGCTCTGTCGGTTGCCAAGAGCCAAGCATTGTTGTTGCGCTACTTTTCCGACGGGGGCCGCCTGAGCAATAATGATAGTGTGTGCCTGCGGGGACGGTTCCGAGCATTGCCGTGCAAAGGGTCTCAGAGACCTGGCACCTGCAAGATTCGGGCAGCAGAACAGTCTCAACCCGTTTGAGCTCGTAACTCAATTGCAGAAGGACTCGAACCTATATAGAAAGATTCCGAAAGAGCGTATGCAGTGTTCTACAAAAAAGCTTACCTTAGAGTGAAAGTTTCCAAGACCGTCAGTACTATACTAACACCGGCAAGTTGTAATGGGCACTCCGTAGCTTTGTTGATGATATGAGCGTCCTCACGACCTAAAATCCGCTGATTGGCATAGCTTGCAGACTTGACGAAGGCATTGGCGACACTGATTTATATGTTCCACAGAAAGATATTTTATACATGGTTAGGAGCGTTCTGCAGTTTGAGTAATGGTATATCTGCAGTTTGAGTAATGGTATATAGCTGCTACAGCCTGCCCAACCAGTGGCTGGCCAAGGCGACGAATGGAGCCTTCCCATTAACCAGCATGACTTGAACAAACGTGTGCTCCGTAATCTGTACTGTACATAGACTAGCTACACCGCGAATAAATCTATTCTCCATCTCAATCATTTCACGCTCTGTAATTTGTCCCACCAACAGCTTACGGCGCGGCGAGCATAATTATGATGTATAATTATGAGCTCAGCTTTAAAAGCCGCTCAGCATTACCGTGTCCAAGCTTGTTCTTGTCCTCCTCGCTCAAAGGCATCGTATCAAAATATTGTCTTGCGGCATCGAGTCGCCCATAGGGATAATCTGTAGTGAAAAGAACCCTATCCGGGCCAATGATGCCAACCATGGATTTGTAAGCATTATATGCAAGTTCCCAGTTCGGATCAACCTTTCCAGGCTCCTGGTCAGCTTCTCCGGCAAGCATGCCTCCGTAGAAATTGTTCTTTAGATAATGAACAATCTCGTGCTGCAGACCACTATCTTTCTTGGGAATTTGCGCTGCCGTGCGCCACGCGACCCAGGAAAGCATCTCGAAATGATGGCCGACAATGATTTGCAAGCTCGGAAACTTGTCAAACACACCGCCCAGAATCATTCTCAAGCAGTGTATCGCCGTGTCATAGTGCCATCCGACCCCCGCTTGCGCTAGGAATCCCGATACGATGGGGTTGAAGCCTTGGTAGAGCGCGTCGACCACGCTCTGCGGAGATCTGTTTGGATGCATGTAGATGGGCACCTGAAGCGCCTCCGCCGCCTCGAAGACAGGCCAGAAAAACTGGTCGTCAAAGTATCGCCCTTTGCAGTTTCCATTCACCAATGCACCCACGAACCCCAGCTTTTGCACGCACCGCTCAAGCTCGCGAGCGGCTGCGATGGGATCACGCATCGGCAAGGTCGCAAATCCCAAGAGGCGATCCGGGTACGCGGCTGTCGCGCGGTAAACAGCATCATTGGCGCTGCGAGCCAACGATGCAGCCAACTTTGGCTCGATTTCTTCTGGTCCCGGCGCCGTGTGCGAAAGGATCTGCACATCTATGCCAGCCTTGTCCATGGCCGCGATGCGCCCAGCCCCCAGGTCATATATACCCGGGGGGATGCCTTCGTCTGCTTTGCCGACGTAGCGGCCAAACTTTTGCCAGTCGTTGTATGTCTGCTGAATAGGATGGTCTTTATTTGCGAGCTCAATGTCTGCGGACTTGTAGTGCTCTTCGAAGCCAATCACTTTGATTCTTCGTGACATGATGGACCAACAGGGCGCCCAGAGCTGGTCTGCTGGCTACTTTATTCTGATGCGGTGTGAAGTTGCTTGCGTTCTTGCAGTATGATCTTGCGATTTCTTTCTTCAAAGTTCTCAAGTAATCGGCTCTTGGTCATTCGTGCATAACGAGCTGCGCTTTATATCAATATTCGTTCGGTGCTCATGGACCAATCATAAATCATGCCGATGCCAGCCGGCTAAAAGTTAGCTGCGCCCCCGACCAAGTCAAAGTGTAAAGCACGACATTCGTTTGTTTGACTCTGGCGAAAATAGCGTTTTTGAAACAAAAAAAAGGTTGCACCAACCTATCAAGGCAACAATGTTCCCAGCCCGTTCGGGTCTGATGTCAACAAGCTGGCGGAAAGCAGACCTGAAAAGACTATTGTGTTATTTTCCATTTAGAGAACAAAATGCACGTCTCTCGCTTTCAAGTCCAATTACACGAGCCAGTAAATATCTTGTCACCATCCTCAATACCAACACTCTGTAAAACAGCCCGCAATTCCTTGGCCCAGAAGGTGTTTTGGTCTCTTGACATGCTAGACAATCTTCGCTTTTCTCCAGTCAGTCTCAGACCAATAGATTCACGTTCCGACGCGGGTCCGCAAATCTGTTGTCGCCAATGGGCGATCCACAAGCTCAGATCTCGGAGAATATCCAGAAAGCATAAACAGCAACTTTGTACCAACGACGCGCAATTCGCAGTAGATTGTAGCAAGTAGTGCCAATTATACATTTGTCAGCCATTGGTAAATCAGTGATTGATTTCTAATGAGAAAGTAACATCATCATCCCCACTAAACATCAGTTATATAGCGGTCGCTTTGAAAACCACGAAAAAGCTGTTGGCCTTTGAATCGCATCATAGACTCTTCCGCCACAGAACTGCCCATTTAAGCTATAGATTATTCCTGTTAATACAAATCCATGCTTATTTTTCTATCAATGATGAGATTCTTTTACATCTTGCCATGGTGCTGCGCGGCAGTCGGCTCTGCAATCGGCTCTCACTGCCCCCCCTCCGCAGCCGGTCCAGCAGCTCCTCTCAGCGTGCAGGCCATACACAAGTTTCCCGACGGCTCTTGGGCTGAGAACCTGGCTGTGCGGGGGAATGGAAACCTGCTCGTCACTCTGCTGGACAGGCCAGAGCTGTACGAAGTCGACCCTCGCGACCCGCAAGAGGCGAGGCTGGTGCATCGCTTCGGCGGCTACCGCGGCCTCTTTGGCATCACGGAGACGAGACCAGATGTTTTTGCCGTGGCTGCCGGAAACTTCACCCAGTCGGGCAGTATGACGCCCGGGTCTTTTGCGCTGTGGACGGTTTCTTTTGGCGTCGCCGACAAGATTGCAGTCGCCAAGGCTGTCGACATCTCGGAAGCGCTGTTTCTCAATGGCGCGACGACGCTCACCCCGGGGTCGAGCTCGGTACTCGTTGCCGACAGTGCGCTGGGTGTAATATTCAACGCCGATATCCGTTCAGGGACCTACGCCGTTGCGTTGGAGGACGCCTCGCTCAAGCCTCCGCCAAACGCCAGCTTGCCGCTCGGTGTCAATGGTCTCCAAATGTACAACGGCCATCTCTATTACACCAGTACCCTGCAATCGCTGTTTGGACGCGTTGAAATCGTTCAAATCACGGGGGAAGCTCTTTCGAGATTTGAGATTTTGAGCAGTAGCATCGTTGCGGATGACTTTGCCATGGACGGCCAAGGGAATGCGTACTTCGTGCCAGGCTCCCAAAATGCACTTGTGCAGCTTTCACCGGAAGGTGCTGTACAAGTCCTTTCTGACCAGAATGCAGCTCTTCTGGGCGGCGTGACAGCGTTGGCATTTGGGAGAACCCGCAGAGATGACAGGGTTCTATATGCTACCACCTCTGGTGGCAGAGTTGTGCGCTTTGCTTGAAACTACTCCCCTCTTCACTACGCCCACTTGCTATAATACAAGAGCCATTTCAGCATAGCAAGAAGTCTCAGGTTAGTGAGGCCCGTAGAATCGATCCCTTGCCATTCTTTACAACAGTGTCGCGACACAAAGGTGTACAAGGCCGGAATGGCGTGGCGAGTGTTTCCTGAATACAGGGCTGTGGACTACTTCAACGATGCGCATCTTGTCAGAAAAAAAGGTCGTCAAGTTTCATTCAACTAAATATGGTGTACATGATTTATTCCCAGGCCGCTGACTATACAAAGGAAACAAAAATTAAGAGGTTTGCCTTTTTATATTCTTTTCCAAAAAACCTCAACATCCACGCCACGCCACTTAAAAGTTGGCAGTGACCTTTTCCTCAGTGTCCTGCAGGGCCCAGGCGCTCGAGTGCTTCTTGGAGCGGACCGAGGTGGCCTGGGCGGCGGTGAAGCCCTTGGCCTCGACGGCCGGGTTGTAGCCGAGCTTGTTAATCTTGCCAACTTCCTCGTTGGAAAGCTTGGGGGCGGCCTTGCCGTCGGCGCGGGCGAGGACGCTGACGACGACGGCGCCGCCCAGGCCGAGGTTGTGCTGGAGGGCGTACTTTGTGTCGGGGACCTCGCGGTTGTTGGCCCAGCCGCGCAGGTGCCAGACGAGCTCGGCGGCCTGGGCGATGCCGGTGGCGCCGAGCGGGTGGCCCTTGGAGATGAGGCCGCCCGAGGGGTTGACGAGGTACTTGCCGCCGTAGGTGATGTCGCCCTTGCGGACCATCTCGTGGGCCTTGCCGTGCTCGCAGAGGCCGAGGGCGTCGAGGACGAGCATCTCGTTGGCCGAGAAGCAGTCGTGCAGCTCGACAACCTTGACGTCCTGGGCGGTGATGCCGGCCTGCTTGAGGGCGACGTCCTTGGCGTGCTGCGTCATCTCGAAGCCGAGCAGGTCGATGGAGCTCTTGGAGAAGAGCGAGGGCGCGTCGGTGGCGAGGCACTGGCCGGCGATGAGCACCGCCTGGCTCTTGAGGTGGGGGCGGGCGTCGAGGAACTCTTGCGAGACGAGGACGGCCGCGGCGCCGCCGTCGGACGTCGGGCAGCACTGCAGCTTGGTGAGGGGGTCAAAGATGGTGGGCGACTGGAGGATCTGCTCCTTGGTGTAGACCTGCTGGAACTGCGAGTAGGGGTTGTTGGGCGAGTGGGCGTGGTTGACGCGCGCAATCTCGGCAAAGTCCTCGTTGGTGGCGCCGAACTTCTCCTTGTACTCGCGGCCGCCGTTGCCAAACATCTGGGGCGCGCCGGGGGCGGGCTCGAAGCCGCGCGTCTCGACCATCATGTTGACGGTGGTGCCGAGCGGGTTCTCGCGGTCGTTGAAGAAGGACTGCAGCGAGCCGGCCATCATCTTCTCGAAGCCGACGACGAGGACGCAGTCGGCGGCGCCCGAGGCGACGAAAGTGCGGCCCATGGCGAGGCCGGTGCTGCCGGTGGCGCAGTTGTTGTTGACGTTGTAGATGGGCACCTTTGTCATGCCAAACTGGTAAAAGACGCGCTGGCCGCAGGTCGAGTCGCCGTAGCAGTAGCAGGCGACGCCCTGGTCGACGTCGTCGTAGCTGATCTGGGCGTCGAGCAGCGCCTTGACGCCGGCCTCGAAGCCGAGCTCGGTGTAGTCGACGTTGCCGCGGGGCTTGATGAACTTGGTCATGCCCACACCGAGGATGTAGACGGGGGCGAGTTGGCGAACCATGATGGGCGGATTTGTGAAGTGTTCTTTTCTGTGAAGAAAGGGGAGGGGTATATGGAGATGTGAGATGGGGGGGTGAGATGTTCACAGAAGGGTATAGATGAGAAAGAGAAAAGACAATGATGGGAGTGAGAGGGAGGAATGGAAGAGGAGCAAGGGCCAGGATGGGGATATATAAGAGGCACGGCTAGTTAGCCTCGGAACCGATAAATGGCTACGGCAAATAGCAGGCTGCTGGTAATACAGACACTGGCGCGGGGCCCCGGGACGACGGCTCCTGTGGAGACTTTCAGATGCAAATGGGCTGAACTTTGTCCAGCGGAATGAGATTTGCCAGTAGCTTTTTATTGCGCGAGGAAATATTGTATCGAAACCAGGTCAACCGAGACAGAGACGAGTATTCTAGCTACGGGTCAAGCACGATTGACGGCGTCAGGAAATACACGGCTCCCGACTTCATCGTCGACAGAAAAGCTCACTGTTTGAATTCCGCCCATGGAGTTTCCAGCTTGTATCCCCGCACTGCAGCAAGCTCTAGTGTCCCTAGTGGCCACACTGGGTTGGGGGCTTTTGGCCGAGGGTGGCCTATGGGCAGAGACTCTGGGGGAGCATATAGCCGCTTTCTGCCTCTGCTGCAGAAACAACCGAGCAGACTAATGAACCGATGCAGGCAACGACTAGAACAAAAAGCGCCCGATTATAAATCTTGATCATGTGAATATTATGACCCTTGAATTTGTCTTGGATATTTTTTTTTGTTTTTTTTTTTTCTTTTCGTTATCGCTTTTTTTTTTTCTCTTCGCAATGGGTTCACCACGTACAATTTTCAGTGGCCTCTGCTGTTTTGTATAGCCGTTCTGGTGAAGTACCTGTACGACCAGTGACAGACGGGCAGTGACGTAGCGCTGTGCAGTACCTAACGCACCCCCCGTACCGAGGTCCGGCCCATCGGTGGTTGGCCACAGCACATCGCACAGGCTGCATGCCTCTCCTCCAGTGGATGGCCTGATTGCACACGTCCACAGGCACGCTTGGCATGGGGCATATGGCTGCACCAAAATACATGGAATTCTTCCATATTGCCCATGTACTTTCACGATGCCGTAAAATCTCTCCCCCTCGCTTTATCTCCCCTTTCCTTCTTCTTTTGTCGTGGAATTCTGCCTCGTTGCGTTTGGGCTTACCATGCAAAATTTGTCAGCGCTTGCACTGCGCCCAGCCCTCCGGCGCAACTGGCCCCCGACTCATCGGCCGAGTTCCCTCAACACCAAAAAAACTGTGCATCGTCACTTTTGGCTATCGGCCGAGTGCAGCGCCTTTGCAGCAAGCAAACTGTCCGACCGACGCGCATCCATTCGTAAGCACAGATAGGAAAGAATTTTTCACATAGATGTATAAGTACAGTCCATCTTCTCTAGAATTTCTAGAAAATAAGATACAAAACATCCATTCAAACTCCAACTCACCTTTACCTTGACCAAACGTGCCTCATCATCTCTCAGCGCACAGCTTATTCAACAATCACCCACCAAACCACGCACTTCAAAACTTCGACATGCACATTTACATCACCGGAGGCAGCGGCCGCAACGGCTCCCTCGTCATCGCCGAGGCCCTCGAGCACGGGCACACCGTCACCGCGCTCGTCCGCGACCCGTCCTCGATGCCCTCGTCGCACGCCAACCTCACCGTCCTGCAGGGCTCGCCGCTGCGGCAGGCCGACGTCGAGCGCGCCCTCGCCACGCCCCTGCGCGCCGCCGCCGTCGTCAGCACCCTGAGCCTCGCCCGCACCGGCACCTCGCCCTTTTCGCCTCTGCGCGGCGACACGACGCCCGACTTCATGTCTCGCGCCACCTCTGTCCTCCTCGCCGCCCTCGACGCCAGCAGCAGCAGCAGTCCCCAAGCACCCTCCTCCCCCAAGCTCATCATCAACTCCACGCTCGGCGCCGGCGACTCCTGGGACAGCATGGCCTGGGCGTTTCGCCTGCTGTTTAGCCAGACGCCCATGCGCTTCGGCGTCGCCGACCACACCCGCGTCGACGGGCTGGTGCGCGCCAGCGGACGCCGCTTCGTCATGGCGCGCGCCGGACGCCTGACGGAGCAGAAGAGGGAGCAGGATCCCGTCGCCGACGTCAGGGTGCTGCCGGACAATGGCAAGGGCCTGGGCCTCGCGGATGCGTTGACGCGGCAGAGCCTGGCGAGCTGGCTGGTGCGCGCCGCCGAGGAGGAGACGTGGGATGGAAAGGCGCCGGTGCTTGTCAACTGATTTTCGGGGGTTGCGTCGGGATTTGTATGCGTGTATTGCATTAAAGTTATTTTATGGCTATTACTATTCGCTAGCCCCGTTTTACTGTTTACACGGCAGCTTTTTGCTATCTATATACTCTGTAGGTAGTTTCTATTAATATCAATATCAGGACTTTAGCCTTTAAAGAAATTCTGTGCTTCCTTCTGTTTCTTCTCTCGTTTCTTCTCTCCCCTCCTGTTCTTGTATTTCCTTCTGTTCTTGTATTTCCTTCTTTTACTTCTTTTTCCTCTTTAAAAACTACATATACGAGACAATTCGTATAGCACAGAAAGGTAACAGCAGTTGCGGTAGTAGGCAAAATTCCCTATTTATATTGAATGTGGCGCTAACATGAGAAAACAATTCTGTTCAAGAAAAATTACTAGTCATCTTATATGATGCCGTACAAATAGCAAAAGGTTGCCATACGAATAGCAGTACTCTATTTTATATACATGGACATAATTAGTTTATTCATCTTCATGTACAAGTTCGTCCTAGATTGGGACCTCCTCCCCTTCGTCTTGAAAACAGTCATATGAGCCAGGTGAGATTGTGATGGGCAGTTACATTAAACATCAAAAGTATCATCGGCCAGTCCAGGCTAATCCCATCCATCCCAGATGAGCCAGCCGCCAAACTGCTGCGCCGCCAACGCCGGGTTGCTCATGTGCGCGTGGCCGTGCATGTACCCGTCGGAGCTGTATGCTTCGTGCCCACCACCATGCTGCGCGGAGCGCACCTTTTCAATCGTCGTGTTTGACGAGCGCAGCATCAAGCCCAGCACGCCGTATAGACCGCGCACGATTTCATCCGCTCGCGGCTCCGGCTTCCGCACCGACTCCAGCACGAGTGCCAGCGTCAAGAGGTCCTTGGTGTCATTGCCCGTCGCGTGTTTGGCCAAAATTTCCAGAGACTTTTCCACCGTGCCAATCAATCGGTCTGGCGACCAAATCGGCAGCGTCTCTGGCTTGTACGACGGAAAGTCATCTCCTCCAAATTCTGGCGTTTGGCGGTGATGGCCACCAATCATGTCATCAGCGCTGCGGTGCGTCGACTGTATGTAGTAACAGACGCTCAGCGCTGCTTGCGCAATGTCGTGCTTTAGCATCTGGTGGTACATGGCGGTGATGATTTCGAAATAGGGTTGCCGTGGGTCGATTTCGTCCAGGTACTTTAGAATGACCATCGACGAGCGCAGGTGCGCACGTGTAATCTGTGGCGGCGCCTCGGGTGTTCCCATGGCCAGGCTACGATATAATGCAAGAAGCGGACGTCTCGCATGCATGTCGAGGATGACACGCGACCTCCACATCTTGCTCTTCTGCGTATCGTTGAGTATCCCTTGACGAGGAAACAAGAAGTTGATGTCTTCAAGAAATCTGTCCAGCTTGGCACCTACATCCAGGACTTCTTGGTAGTCCCGGATGGAGTCGATATTGTTCACCAGGTAAGCAACCTTCATACGCACCGGCAGCGTCATGGCTCCATATACCTGCAGCTGGTTGTCGGTAATTTGGTCAATCGGCCTGGACGGCGGTAGTTCCCTCATGCCTTCAAACAGCTCGATATCGTCTAGATTTCGTGGTGGTCGACAGGTAAAATCGCCTTCTCGGACTGACGTCGGCATGTTCAACGCAATGGATAAATGTACATCGATATCCAGAATGGTAAACCAAAGTCGCCGGCGCAGCTCGCCTTGGAAAACAGTCATGCGTGGGCCGAATTCTGACGGCTCGCGATGAAGCCCCATCGACATGGCGCTGCGTACAATGTAGCCAAGCTGAGCCCATAATTCATTGGTGCGCTGCGTCACCATTCGCTGGGCATGCAAGAGCAGCACTTCCACCTGCAAGGACGCAAACTCGACGCGCTGCTTGCCTTTCAGGCTGTCCAACCAGCTGCGAACCAATGCGCAGCTTGTTGGATTGTGCACCCCGTCAACCCTCTCATGCAAAATGCCCTTGGATTTTGTTTCAAACCGAGAGGCTGTCGATAGTACAGCCAGGAGCTGCGGTAAAAAGGACTCGGCTTGCTGTTTGCCGCCCCAGTACATGTTGTACTGCTCCATGAACGAGGGTATGTGAAGGATGCGATAGATGGTCTCGGAAGAGTCCACATAGGAAGCGACAAGCCGATCGCAAACATCTTTCGGTGGCAAAATGTCCGTCATGCGCTTCTGCACGGGCATCATGGAATCGACAAAGACTGAAATCGGAGTCAGGGCCTGGGTATAGTTTTCGTGCATGAAATGGTGCGCAGCTCGAAAATCCGACAAGATTTCGCGACCGCCGGCAATGCTTTGGTGCTGCTGAACAAAAGCTTTGGCGTCGTCAAACAAGTTGAGCATGACCCTAGAGCTTCCTTGCCCGAAGAACCGGGTCCGCTTGGCACCATTCTTGACGCTGAGCCCGCGAATCGTGTCTACGGTGCCTGCAACAACCCGGCCGGCGCTCAAATCTGTGCCCGCTGGGCTCCGTACCATGACTTGCTTCTCTAGTCGCTCCATGCGCAGGGACAACTCTTCCAAAAGTGGCAGTCCGGCGCCATCGCCATTTTTTGCCGCGGCGACAGCGGCGGCGAGGCTGCCCGGCTCGCCGGTGGCGGACGTGACGGATGGTGCGGTCCCGGGGGGGCAATTGCGCTTGGGAGGACGACCAGGCTCGGCGGCTTCAGCGTCGGAGACGTCCGAGTCGGGCTGCCCGTCTGCGTCGGCGGAATATTTGCAGGCGCGATTCGATTTCTGGCACTGTGAGCAGGGGCAGAGCCGGTCGCATCGCAGCTTTCGTTTACGGCACTCTGTACAAGACTTGACCGGCCGGGGGCGCTTTACGCTGCGCTGATGGGACTGGGATTGCGAAAGTGGCTGCTGAGGGGCAGGCTGCTGCTTTTGCGGTGTCTGTTGCTGGGGCAGCTGTGGTTGCGGGTGCGGCGACTGCGATGCGGCGGCATGCGCATGTACGGGGAGCATCTGCGCTGGCGGCGCAGGTTGCTGCTGGGGCTGCTGGAGACTGTCGAACTGGCCGGCAGCGCCCATTGTTGCGATTGCGCCGGCGGGGATGGGTGTCGAGGAGGAAGGAAGGGTTCAATGGCGCATCGGTATGCGTCGCGCGAATTGTTATTGAGTGGTAGTGGACGCCAGGGTGGTCAAGCAGAGACGGGACATGCCGTAGTGGCGCGCGAGGGTCAGAGCCGGCAGATGAACAAAGGCGAGTAGCCGGGCTTGGGCTGGTAGAGACTGATGTAAATGGCAGGTAATTCCAGAACAAAGCCGCCAGCAGAAAAGGGTTGGAGCTGGTGTTTGGCGCAATCAGTCGTTGTTTTCGTCGCAGCGGCGGACGCGCGGTAGTCAGTCTATCGGTAGCCTTGGGCGATTGGTTCGATTCTGTCAGATGATGGCTGGCCAGGGCTGGTGTGGGCGAGAAACTTTGGCGCAGGCTGTCGCGAAATGAGATGGGGCACCGTCTGACTGCTGCACAATCGGCGGGAGAGGCTTTTCCGCGGGCTTCGATTGGTGTGATGAAGAGCGGTACGGATAGAGCAGAAGAGAGTTGCGGGAAGAAGAAACGAGCAGGCGGTCGGCTGCAGGTGAGAGCCGTTCGTCACGGCGTTTGCTCGGGTTGTCCTTTGGTTGGGCTGGGCTGGGTCAGAGACAGGCTGTCCGCACGACTCGGCCGGAAGGCATGAGGCAAGCCAGCAGGGACAAGGGCGTCGAGGCTAGTCTCTGCTAGTCCAACCTAGTGTGCATTGGTGTGGTCGTGAGGTGTGGTGGATGTGGGAGCGAGTGTGGGCTCGGCAGAAGGCAGCGGATTGCAACCGGGGTTTTGGAACGAGTCTAATGTGGACGAGGAACGAGGGCCGGACCTGAGCACGATCGGAGGTGGTCAGGTCTTGTGAGCTGGCTTCTTGTCGGTGCTCGTTTGGCTCGAGCGACGAGGAGGGTGGATGGCCTGAAAGACTTGATATGCAGCAGAGTGCGATTCCAGAGCTCACGATGTAGTTGATTCGGGAACTCGTAATGCTGCTGTTTGGTACCTGCCATCGGCTGCAAAGATTGGTTCAGTACAAGCTAGCGATGAGGAGTAGTTAGAGTGATGGTGGAATGGCTACTGGCAGGTACAGGGTGAAGCTTCTGCAATGTCCGGATATCAATGCTCGGCATTCCTACAGATACAACATCCGTACATGGAGGAGCAAACAGCGAGCCGTCCGTCTGTCTGAGGCCGTGAGTGGCTGCCACTGGCAGGGCGGCGGCTGACAGCTGGCGGGTTCAAGGCCTGCCAATGCAGGTCCTGCAGGGGTCCTGTTGCAATGTTTCTTTATCCATACATGCGCTCGAATAAATATCCTTGAATGCCGCAATTCCGAGCTTCGAGCCGCCGAATTCACAGATGCAAGGCAGCTACGGATACAAATCGTGCATGGCCAGCTGCAGGCGGCCGCCGGCACTGCTACCATGACGTCGGCCTCTGCCTGGGCCCCTGGCGCTCACTTGGACATTGAGCTAATATGGTACCCCATCTAAGTACTGGTAGCGCTGGCCACAGACCCCGACCGAGAGTATACCTAAAATTAAAGCCAAAAAAAAAATTAAAGCCAAAATAAAAAGTTACTCGGCAAGCCAACACATTCCCTCGCGCTTTTTTAGAGTTTTTCTTTACTCTTATTAAGATAACCGGTCGTAAGACGCCTGCATCACTTCACTCCAAGCATAATGACGCCCAAGAGAGAAGGTGACAATCAGCAAAGAAAGCGGGTTCGGCCGAGATAATCTCCTTTTGGGCCCCAGTGCTTGGACTGGACTGACTCGAGGACCAGGCCAGCGACGGCAGTTGGCACGTTTCTTTTGTTCTTCTTTTTTTTTTTTTACTTTTTTTACTTTCGCCAAGCCGAGCCAGTCCCTGCGCGTAATCACCCCGAGATGCCCATGTTTGGCCCGGGTATCCGGTCCTTGCTTCGAACAGACAGACCTTTGGTCAAGCAGCCGCCGAGCCGGAGCTCTCTCACTCACTTCAAGCCCATGTAGCCGCAGTTCCCTATACTGTCGCTAGCGCCGCTGCGGGCGGAAAAATCGGAGATTCAAAAGCATACATGTCAGCTTTCAGCTGTTTCCATCTGTCCGTCAGCACTCCTTCTTGAAGGCTTTCACAGTAGACGGCCAATTGACGTCTAGCAGCTGCTGGCACACACGTCTTTCTTCTCCTGGCCTTGATCGGTAAATACTGCATAAACTTGTCTCAGGGCACGATGCCTTGTCTCAGAGTGGTACCACATTGGCGACAACATGTCCTTTTTTTTTTTCGAAATTTCGCATCAATCATCAGCCCTGCCAGTCGTCGTGCATGGCCGTCGCAGCAAAACCCCCGGCCTCCCGCCTGTGCTAAAAAAGTCGCATTTCCGGTGCAGCATGTTCTGGTCAAACAGCTACGTCCGATAATGCAGGGCCCGTTGACGAATGACGCCTCTGCCGTTGCTTTGGCCTCCATCCCCATAATCTCCTGCATGTAGTCCGCCCTCGTCAGCAGCCTGCGGTGCAGCGACGTCCAGAAAAAGGCCATGAGGCGGGCGGTGCGATGAGCGAGACCACTGGCGCACCCATTCTGCATCATTCCTTTCCGGCCGAGTGGGCAAGCGCAGCGCCGTCGCTGCAGGGGTCTCGAGTGTGTGTATATGTGCCGTCGTTGCCCTCCTCCTCCTCCTCCACCATTTCGGTCGTTGCCCGACACAGAGCATCCTTTTGCGCGGCCACCCGCATCACGCCACCGATGCAGTCAGGGTATGGACTTTTGAGCGTGCTTACTAGATCATGAGTTGCCCATGAAAAGGTAGCATTTTGATCCGTCATGATCAAGTCATCAATGAGTTGCACAGCTGCGGGCGCGCCGACCGTTCTTTTTTTTTTGTCGTCCCATATCCTGGCCGTTGCGTTTTTTTTTCTACCATAAGCCCCGGGTAGTTTGTAGCTAATCTGTTCAAGCTAGCAAGCTAACTAGCTGTTGCAACGTTCGAGTCGGGACGGACGGGACTCGTCAAGATCCATAGGAAGCCGCGGCACTTTTTTCCCACTTGCTTGTCCGCTTGTCTCAATTCCGAATCCGAACCCGTAATAATGTCTCTCGCCCGTTCTACCCGAAAGCCCGCCTCCTACTCCAGCACTAAGAGAGAAAAAACTGTGCTGGTCCATGTCTTGAAGCCGCGCATCCGACGTGTTTCGGAGAACGTGCATCCCGCGGTCGCCCGCGCGGAGCCGAATGGCGGCCAAGGGACCTCGTAGACTTTTGTTCCATTCTTCTTCCATCTCGGCACTGGCACGACGACTGGCAAAGTAAAAAAAAAAAAAAAAAAAAAAAAAAAAGGCATAACCAGAGAAACCCGCTCTTGTGCAGAACCAGGCAATACGTGCAGAAGGTAGGGTGAATTGTGTCTTGCGGTCTTCTGGCCCTAAGAAAGGTTTGATCGTAAAGTAATTATTTTACATATTGCCGCCTGTCAAGCAATTACATCTTCAACTTACACCACCACCACCACGGTCGGCCGATATCCCACAGATCGGCGCGCGGCGCAACCGTCGGAGGCGGGGGCCCTCAGCTGAACGCCACCACCACCACACCGCGTGCGTGGTCGCAATTGACGATTAATCTGTTTTGCTGGATTATTGAAACACTGTTTATTAATCAAGGGAGCTCAGCTCCAGGAGCGGCTCTTTTCTGCCCTTGGCTCTAGTCAGTCACTGACAACATCATCAGCAATCCCAGGTGGCACAGCGCTGTGACCTGGGGTGCTGGCGCGCCGCTCCTCACATCCCAAATAGGGCATATTCAACATCCAATATCATTCAAGAGATGCAGGGCTCATTAAACTTTTTATTTGCTTTTTTGTTTGGTCATCAGCGTATAAGCTCATTTCCTCATATGCCGCTTTTCTAATCCGTAATAATGTAATTCATGTCCAAACACGGCAACGTCCCTCGAAGACCCCTTTCATCTATTTTCGCCTTGCCCTGGCCAACCACCCGGCACATCCTCCTCTTGCACAACCTCCTCTTCGTCTTGTTCGTCGGCTTCTTCCGCAGGGGCACCGCGCCCCCCAACACCTAGCATCTGCATCAAGTTACCCAGGAGCCCCGGCTCTCTGCTCCTGCGCGCATGCTCTTCCAGGTCCCGCCGCAGCTCCTCGTCCGTCTCGTCGTCGTAGTCTGATTCGTCGTCCGCTGCCGCCCCCATGCCAAACCCTTGAGCCGGCATGCCGCCGCCGCGCTGCTGCGCACCGAGCATGTTTTGCATGCGTGCGAGGGCTTCGTTGGTGGCATCGTCTCCGCCGCCGCCGCGGTTCTCGGCCCACGGCAGCTGCGTGCCTTGGTACGTAAAAATGTTGTCCTCTCTCGCCGGTGGCATGGGATCAAAATCGTAGTTGGGCTGGCGCTCAAGCAGCTCGCGCGGCGCCAGGGTTATGAGGCTCGTTTGGCCCTCGAGGTAGACAAGGCGAGTGGCCCCGAGATCGGGCACCGCATCGTCGGCCGGCAGGTCGCCGACTTGGACCTTGTCAATACTCTTGGCAACCTGGGTGAGAAGTGAGCTGGCCTGGGTATTGTTCCAAAGATCCTTGGCAAATTGCAGGTACAGCTTAACCCAGAACTGGCGCGAGTCCGACTCGGCGTGAATGCCCCATATGGATGGTGGCGCGTCCATGCCGAGCTCCTGGAAGAGCGCACAGTACAGCCAGGGTACTCTCTGCATACCCTCCGTGAGCGCCTTCTTTGCCGCTTCCGTGTCGCCCATCTGGAGCATGGCCAGGATGCCGCTTTGCTTCACGTAGACAAAGTCCTCGTGCACGTTATCCACGTTTCCATCCACGTCCTGCAAGAAGTCCAGCAGCCACTTCGACTCGTGCGCGCGTACGGCCAAGAAGTGAAGGTAGTGTCTCATCGCGTAGGGATCGTTGGGATCCAACGCATACAAGAGCTTCGCCCACTCCAACGCCGTGCGAAATGTGCCCTTTCGCAGCAGACTCCGCAGATAGTGATAGCCCGCGAGCCAGAACTGCCTGTTCTCCGGGCGGCGAAAGTCCAGCCTTGCCTTGCCCTGTTCGAGATTTTGGCGAAACGCCGACGTCGTCACGCGGCCAAAAGTAAAGAGCGCGCGCTCGCACAGCTCCGACGACAGCGCCATGTTCTGGTCCTGCTTGGCCACGGCGCTGACTTGTAGCAGCGTCGAGACGTGATACGGCACGCGCTTGAGGAGATTGACCATGCGCATTGGGTCGCCAATCTGCACGCACGCGAAAAAGAGCATCTGCAGGCTGTCGTACTCTCCCTCGTGCAGGTACGCGTACTCGGTCGATGATCCGTCGTCGGCCTTGGCAATCTCCTTCATGGTGAGGCCGCTCGCCGACTGGGCGGGCCAGTAGTCGCGGCCCTGGATAAAAGGATTGCGCCGCAGCGACACCTCGGGCAGCTTCTTGGCGTTGGGCGCCTGCGTGCGCAAAAATGTCTCCAGGTCCAACTGCGTGTTGCCGCGCCCTCGTCGCATCTGCTGCTCCTGCTCCTGTTGCTGCCGCTCCTCTTCAGCCTGCGCCGACTCGATGATCTCGCGGCCAAAAAGATTGCGCATCTCGTTGATGGCTCGCAAATGATACATGTTGATTTGTAAAATGCTATTGGACGCCACGGCACGGCGCTGCTTCTCTTCGTCTTGCGCAGACGCGCCCTTTCCGGTGCCGGAGATCTTGAGCGCCTTGATCGCCTTGTCAATTTCATCTTCTTCGCCAACACCATCAGCCTCATCGTCCTCCGCCGCTGTCGATGCAGCCTTCTTCTTGCTCTTCTTCTTCTTCTTTTTATTCTTCTTTGCGCTTGCGGCCGGTTTTGGTTCATCGACCACAGGCTCGATTATAGCTCCGCCTTCGTCATCTTCGTCTTCGTCCGCTTCGGCATCTGCGTCATCTTCGCCACCAAGAGCGGCAAACAGGTTTGGCTTAGGTCGCGCGCCGGGCACAGGCTCGTCTTCGCTCTCGTCGCCCTCGTCGGACTCGCCGTTCTGTTTTTGAATGGCTTCTAGCTCGCGCTGCTTCTGTAGCTTACGCAGCTGTCTGGTCGACATTGTTTCTTCGTCTGTGTCGCGCGACAGAGGGGTCGATGGCGGGGTCGGGGTGTCAAACTGATCGGCAAAAGCTTTGCCGTGCGCTGTAAGCAGCAATTCAATGGGGTCGGTAGAAGCAGAAGGATTCGATGCACTCACGTCGTATTTATTGCCGTTGTAGATTGAGAGAACTTTGCGGCGCACCTCCACCATGGGCTTACCCAGACTGGTTGTTTGTTGAAAGAAATTCCCAGGTGCATCATCGAGTCACACCGGCCGAGAGCCATGACGCTGAAATGCGGGTCACAGCCATGCGACACCTGAACCTTCACAAAAGGCGTGCAGCATTTGCCAGCTGCATCAAGAAGCAGTAATCATAGGAACAGTTTTTAGAGCAAAGCATAGAGATAGATATTCAGAAACTTGTAAAATACTTTTCATCTCGCAGATGCCTAGGGTACAATAAAAGCAATGTTTTCAGCCCGGCACTCTAGGCACTGCAAGACCTCTGATAAGCTACAAACAACCCTAGCATCTTCGCCGTAAAAATGACTGCAACTGATTTATTTATTTCTGTTTTAGGTTATTTCGCTGTCAAAAACCAGTAAGATATCCTGGCAGCCTCCTTGCCCTGTGCAACAGTAGCCTGCTTTGCCACCCGTCACACGCATACTTCCTCCTGTACAACGGGTATTGTCGCAACTTCATTGCATCCGCCATGTCGTAAATCTGTCAAATAATGTCATGTTGGCGCAAATAGCCAAGCCTCAAAACTGGTTCGCTCATTCCAGCTAAAATCATGCTGCACTGGTTATAAACCCCAGTCTCCTCCAATGCAATCCGAACTCCATGTAAGCTGTCCGTGGCCTGCGTGTCCAAATGCTCCAAAGTTTCCTTAATGAACCATTGCAAAAATCATTTCAAAACAGTCATATCGCTGGCCACCGAGTCCCCAGTAATCGTTACAATGTAAAAAATATCAGACGTGCCAGGCATTAGCGCCTATGCTACAGGTCGCCCCCGCTGGCCTGATACTGAGGTCGGCCACCACGGCCACGACCGCCGCGACCTCTGCCACCACGGCCACGACCGCGGCCGCGATAGTTGCGGTATCCTCCGTCCACGCTACCTTGACCAAAGGTTTCCATGTTCTTGCGCTGCTCCTCACCACGCCACTCACGACCACCAGGCTTCTGCCCGTTGGATGCTCTGTCCTTGGCCTCGCTCGAGATGTTGTCGAAGAAAGAAGTAGACTTGTTGTATACGGCGGCAGTGGCGTCAGAGCCATCGGCTTCCTCGACCTCGGCACCTTCGGCTTCTTCGCCAGGCTGCTTAATCTCATCCTTGTTGAACTTCTTGTTTGCTTCGGCAAAGTCAAAGTCTGAATTGGGCACCTCGACCTTGACGGTGGCAGCTGTAACTCTGCCGCCACGACCACGACCGCGAGGAGCAGTATGCGGACGTCCAGCATTGACCTTCATCTCATTGACCTTGTTCGTGAGGTTGTCCATGGCATTGCCAGAACCATTGCCAAGCTGGGCCATCGCCACAGCCACAGCAGCTCGAGCAGCGCTGGTGGCATCTTGAACGCTGTTTGGAGTCGGGGTAGGCCCGGGGGCAGGCTGAGCTGCGCGCTGTTCCGCGTTTGGCAAAGAGAACGGCTTGGTGCCGGCGTTGGTCAAAGGAATTACAGGGTTGATCTTGTTGTTTCTTTGATTGGGGCCAGATGCGCCGTTCGCGGTGAGGTTAGAGGCGGCGGCTTTGACAGCAGCGGTAGAAGGCTTTGATTCAACAGGAGGCGTCGGGGCAGAATTCACATCCTGGCCGGAAGGGGCCTCAACCGGCTGTCGCTCGGGCTTTCCCGCCTGGGGAGGGCCTTGAGGACCGGGGCCACCTTGAGGGCCGCCAGGGTGAAAAGGCTGGTTTTGCCAGGGGCCGGGAGCACCAGGACCACCGGGCGGGAAACCTTGGCCCGGGAACCAGCCTGGGGGGGGAGGGTAGGGGTAGGGCATGTTGCCGAATGCAGGGCCAGGCACGGGGCCAGGGCCGCCACGACCCCATTGGCCGGGAGGACCACCTTGGAAGTTGGGGTTCGGAGGAAATTGTTGTCCTTGAGGTGCTTGAGGTGGCCCTCGGGGAGGTGCGTTCTGGTTTCCGCCTTGTGCACCGCGAGGACGAGCCTTTCTTCGAGTTAGCACATCCTCACATCAAGTTTGACAGCATCAAGAAGTGTGAGGGGTGGTTGGGAGATCAGAAGGAAGGCAACGGAAAGTTTCCACATAATTTGCGCCATCAGAGGTGACAAAGATTTACATCCGTGAATATTTCATCATATAACCAGGGTTCTTGGTGGTGGGCAGTGCAGTACTTACTCCAAGGATAGCAGGGTCGTCGGGGACGGCAGAGGGATTGTTTTCCTTCATGCCAGGATGCTCCTCAATGCGGAGGTCCTTCACATCGCTGCCGCGGAACACGATATATTCGTATACCTGGTCAGATGGAGCAATCTCCTCTTCAGGTTTGCCTTTACGTCCCTCGGAGCCAAACGACCGAACATTTTCGAGGGAGACTGTGGACTCCTCCGAGTTGATCTCGTGTAGGGTGCCGACGTAGCTGATACCATTGTCAGCAATTGAGCGTCTCCAAGGTCGAGATAGCTAGGAAACATACCGGATATCGCTTTTTGAAATCAGGGAGATGCGGGATCTGCGGTCTGCGGTCAGCGATCGAGTCGAGTGGCAGTCGATGGATGAGCTGCTAACCCAAGAAACTCCGACATGACGGAGGCACAGCACTACGTTGAGCACGTAGCAAACTGGCTGTGAAGAAAGAAATATGGTATATAATTTGAGGGGAGTGCCAGAGGCACGAGGCGGCGGGAGGAAGGTGAAGAAGAAGGTGATTGTGGAGAGAAAGGGAGATGTGGGAGAAGCAAAGCGGTGTTTTACGAGGCAAAGTTTGTGCAGTTGGACAGTGTGCAAAATACGGTTGTTGAGCGGCTGATATTCGGCTGTGCGGGGAGCCCCGCACAAGCTCGTTGGCGGAGCGTCCAATAATCCATGAGCTTACTGGTAGCGGGTGCTACCCTGTACTGCAATTTCGCTTCAGCGCATGGCCAAATCAGGCGAACCATGCGACAAAAATTGAGGACTCTGGTCATTGAACGAAACTTCCTATTTGCGATATTGGAAAGCTCGTTTGATTTACATGGCCCAAAATGGTGTGTGCTGCAATATGTAGCCGTTGATATAGGGAGTGAGCTTGGTGAGGACTACAGTCCTGCGCTCGATTCGCTAACGCACTTGGACCACGCAGTGACTCAAATGCCTGTAAAGAAAAAGGATGCTATATTATATAAATTCTACACTATTACCTGCAGGATGTCCAATCATACTGCAAATATAAGCGTGCAAAGCACAAAACTCCCGCGTAAGACGCATTACCTAAACTTGCTATAGATGACGAGCAGAATCAGCAAAACCAAAACAGTAATGATCGAGATTGTAATTATTCTGTTCGTAGCCATCCTGTTGCAGAAAAAAGTCAGTAAAAATCCATAGCAGCATGTCGTCGGACGCCTTACCTACGGGCCATGCCCCTCAGAGTCTTGACACTGCGGTCGACGTAGCCCTCGCTGTCCATGAGCACGTCATGGGTGTGCTGAATCGTCTCACGCTGCCTGTGCAGGTCGGCCAGGGTGCCGGCGCCAATGTCCTCGGTCTCGTTGGCGAGGGCTTGGCTGGCCTTGAGGCGCTGGGTGCTGCGGTCCAGGCGGTCGGTGCCGGAGAGCAGCTGCTGGCGCTGCTCGAGGTGAATATCAGAGGGGCCGGAGGGATCGTCGGTGTAGCGAGAGCCAAAGAGGGCAGAGCGGTCCGAGGAGAGGTCGTTCAGCTTGCGACGGCTGGTGTCAACGTCGGACTCGTAGTTGCGGAAGCGCTGGTTGACCTTGCCGCGGGACGAGGTGGGAATGTTGGACTTTTCGAGGCGCATCTGGCCGAGCTGTGAGGAGATGCCAAGTTAGTTGATACAGTACAGGTTCAGCCGCAGAGGCTATTCGCACCAGTTCGTCGGCCTCCTCCAGCGCGCGCTCGGCTTGACTTATGGCAGCCTTGCGCGGCTCACCCGTCAACTCGGGGATCTGCTCCATCTTTTGCGAAAGATCGGCCTGGACAAGCTTGAGCTCGGCCTCATATGAGCTGAAGAGCTCGGAGCCGGCATCGATATCGAGCGGGTTCGACATGGCGGCGGCGGCGGTATGAAGTGGTGGCGGTGGTGATGGTTTGTCGGCCGAAGCAACGCAGTAGGCAAGGCAGGCTGTCAAGGTCGTAGTTCAGCGTCGAGTAGTCCAAACGTCGAAATGTCGAAACGGGATCAACAGCCAGGCAGCGGATTAATGTAAAAAGGATAAACAAGCAATGCGACAGGCAACGACGGTTTGCGATTGCGAGAGAGATGTACAAGGCTGGATGGAACGCAACAGGTCAAGAGGGCCTTGCGTCAGCCGTTGCCAGCATGAGTCGGATGGTTATGTCACCTCTTGCGGCGCAAGGTTACAGCAGTGGTTACAGTGGCTGCCGCCTGGACCGTCCGCTGTACTCACCACCCATGTTCATGCTCTGGGCTCAGGAACAGCGACTCCACTGCCCAGCTTGCCAGCCACGTTGGCATTGTACCTGCACGTGATGCAGTTGCTGTGGCGGCCGTCTGCGGCAGAAAAAGAATATATGTGGTTCTGAGGCAGCAGATTTTTGGCTTTTTTCTTTTCTTCTTCTTCAAAGTTGAAACCCGGCGAATGAAGATAAACGGCTTGACGTCCTGACATTTACTTGTCAATCTGGCACCAAGTTGATATGAGCTGGGGAGAAGGATTGCAGGAGAATATCCTGTTACGGCGCTTCTAAGAATTGGTGATTCGAACCGACGTTTCCCGATCCCGTTGAGTGCTCGACATTTCGACCATCGCGAAGCAATTTTTCTTATTGCACGAGCTTGAGAACGAGAATGCAGACTGCCAAAGAGAACATTCGCAACTGTAATGCCAGGACTACTCGGTCCATGGACGAGAAAACCCGTAGAATGCCGCAGGTGGCCGTTGTGAAACCCCTTGGAGGCCACGGCTGGCTTGACAGCGCATGCTTGCAACCTTGCCGCTCCGTGCAGCCCTTTGCTTCTTTGAGCCAACATCGGATTCTTGGAGCACAGGCATGCGCAAATCGATCAAGTGAGCACCTCCATCGTCAGCTTACTGGTTGTTGAGTGTTGGGGTTGGCCCGGAGTCGCCCGGACGAGCCACTACGGCCGCCCTGGTGACCCAAGTAGCCTCCACTAGCCTCAACCTTTTACAAGGGTGAGCCTGCTGGCAGCCGCAGTGCCGCATTACGTCGACGACGGCGTCGCAGAAATAAAGCCTGGGGTCCTCGCTGGTCGCGGATTGCCATTCCCGTGCGTGTGTGCTCCTCTGCCTTCTTTTGCATACCTCGTCGCCGTGACTGTTTCATTCATTCATTCATTCTTGCCTCAAACGCGCCGCATCGCCTTCAATTCCGCCGTCTTGCCTACCTACATCTCCTGCGTCGCCAATGCCCTCAGCACTCCCCTCCCGCCCAATGGGAGACTCCAGCCACATGTACGTTTGACTTGACCCGCGTCACCTTGCATACACCACTCCGGACCCAACACAGTCGCATTCGGGCTAGCCATGGCCGTTCCCGTCATCTTGCTTTTGGCTGCCTCGGGTGCTGTCGCCATCGCTCCTCTTTTGCTGCACAGCAGAACGCCACAGCTGTCTGCCGATCGAGCTCAGCAGCCTTTGAGTCGGCCTAGTTAGCTCTGCTGCGCTATCTAGCTCGTCATCGAGACACTGCCTCCTCTTTTGCCTCTCTGCCGACGACTTCCTTGCATGACGATTCCGTGCCATAACCCAATTGCCCATTAATTTCCTTTTCTCGCCGTGACTTCAACTTTCCACCACCTCTCACCATGAGCAAGCCGGTTAACGGGTTCAATAGAAAAAAAGTCGCCATTGTCGGCAGCGGCTGCTCCGGCATCGCAGCATTGTGGGCGCTCAACCGCACATACCACGATGTTCACCTGTACGAAGCGGCCGATCGCCTCGGCGGTCACACGAATACCGTGCAATGGAGCGCCGGCAAGTTCAAGACGGCTGTCGATACTGGCTTCATCGTCTTGAACACGGCCACCTACCGTAAGCTGCTGCCTCTGCCGTTCATCGCGTGCCCGCTCTCGCCTAGATCTCGAATGCTAAAACCGCGACAGCCAACTTTATCAACTTTCTCAGCAAGGTTGGAGTAGAGACGGAACCGACAGACATGACGTTTGGCGTCACGCGCGACCAGGGCGCTTTTGAATGGGCCGGCACAAGTCTCAGTGCCGTCTTCACCCAGCGACGACGCATCTTCTCCCCGCGCATGTGGCGCATGATCTTTGACATTGTGCGCTTCAACCAATTCGCTCTCGACCTCCTCATTCACGACGAAAAAGACTCTTCCGACCGCCACCGCAACTTCTCCACCAAGCGCGTGGACCAGAATGAGACCATCGGCACCTACCTGGCGCGCGAGGGCTACTCGGACGCCTTCCGAGATGATTACCTGCTTCCCATGGCCGCGGCCGTCTGGAGTACCAGCCCCGACAAGTGTGGCCTCGACTTCCCCGCCCTTGCGTTGGTGCGATTCATGTGGAACCATCATCTGCTGACGACGGTGTCTGAGCGACCTCAATGGCTCACCATCAAGGAAGGCGCCCAGGCATATATCCAAGCCGTCATGAAGGGCTTCCCGCCGAACCACCTCCATCTCAACACCGCCGTGCGCCAAATCGCCAACAGTGCCGATGGCCGCGTGCTGCTGAGCTTCGAAGATGGCAACACTGAAGTGTTCGACCACGTCATCCTCGCCACCCATGGCGACGAAGCGCTTGCCCTGCTTGGGCCCTCGGCCACAGAAAAGGAGCGATCCGTTCTCTCATGCTTCCAAACCTCGCAGAACGAGGCCGTGCTGCACTCCGATACCAACTTTATGCCACGCAACACGCGCGCCTGGGCGGCTTGGAACTACCTGACCATGTCCTCGCCCTCGACCGGCAAGGCCAACATTGACAAGGTGTCCCTCACCTACAACATGAACATCCTGCAGCATATCCCGAAAGATCCCTTTGGCGATGTTCTCGTCACCCTGAACCCTCTGCAGCGCCCGCGCCAGGCGACCGTCCAGGGACGTTTCTTCTACTCGCACCCGCTGTACACGCCCGGCGCCTTCCGCGCCCAGAAGGAGCTTCCGCACATCCAAAACAAGCGCGGCATCAGCTTTGCGGGTGCCTGGACAAACTATGGCTTCCACGAGGACGGTTTCAGCAGCGGCCTAGCCGTCGCGCAGAAGCACCTCGGTGCCAAGCTGCCGTTTGAGTTCAAGGACTCGACGTACAGCAGAGGCAGGAGGCCACAGCTGGGCTTGGCGGACTACGTTTTGCGATTTTTCATCTTGCTCATCCAACTCTTTATTGTACTGACAATTGACCGGTTTTCGTCTGTGGGTAAGAGACGGAGTGTGCTCAACGGCACAGCCAAGGCCTACAAGAAGAAGCGCAACTGAAGCGCATCGTGTTACTTCTCGCCATGATTTACTGTAACTGATTTAACTGGCATTAGCGTGCATCTGATTTCCCTGTATTTACCATAATCTCATTTATATGATAGACATCTATTCTTTTTTCTACCACACAAACTGTTCCCATGAAAACACCGAGACTGTCCGGAAGCAAGCCACTGAAAGTCGGGTCATGACCCACTAAAATTTACATCTCCAACGTCCAGCTCTCGCCGCTCGTCTCTGACCTCACTCGACCAAGCAACGCCAATTTGTCCGCAGCCGCCATGAACACCCAAAGGCAGCTTGCGCAGTCCGCGGTGCAGGCAGGCCCCTCGCCATGGGCATGTCTTTTCTGCCGGAATGCGCGCCAGCAGACCCGACGCCTCAACACGTCCGTCTTCCGACGCAAGCTGTCCGGCACGACAGCTCGACGAGCGCAGCCCCAGGAGCGCCCGGAGAACCCGAATGCGCTGACGATGAAGAAAGTGCACGACCACTACAAACGAAAGAACAGAACCGTCATGTATGGATAGCCGCATGGTTCACTTTGCCGACTTGCGCTGGCAGGTGGCCAATTGGGCTGGGTGATGTGATGGCCTGAGGCTGATGCTCGGACATAGGAACTACACAATCAGCGCGATTCTAGGTACGGTAGCACTGTCGTATGGCTCTGTACCCATGTACAAAATGGTACGGATTCTCATCTTTTGGTGCCCTCGAGCGACGCGCAAACATCATCGACTGACTTGACGGGGGTGGCAACCAGATCTGCCAGCAGACCGGCTGGGGCGGGCAGCCGATCCGCGTGCACGGCGGCCCTGGCGGCGAGCAGCAGGACATTTCGAGCCGCGTCGTGCCCGTCACGACGGCCAAGCGCATCCGCGTCACCTTCAACGCCTCCGTCTCGGACGTGCTGCCGTGGAAGTTTACGCCGCAGCAGCGCGAGGTGCGCGTCCTGCCCGGCGAGACGGCGCTGGCCTTTTACACGGCCACCAACCGCGGCGACAAGGACATCATCGGCGTCGCCACCTACAGCGTGACGCCGGCGCAGTGCGCGCCGTACTTTAGCAAGATTCAGTGCTTCTGCTTCGAGGAGCAGCGGCTGAATGCCGGCGAGACGGTCGACATGCCGGTCTTCTTCTACCTGGACCCGGATCTGCTGAATGATCTCAACATGAAGGGCGTCGAGACGGTGACGCTCAATTACACCTTTTTCAGTACGTGGAACGGACGTTGTTTTACGAAGGAATAAGATGCTAACAAGTGCGATAGAGGCCCGCTACGACGACAACGGCAGGTTCACACCTCCTGCTTCGCTGTAAAATATTGGATCTGGATCCATTATATGTATCACTACTGTTCATCTCCTGCATATAGAGCGTCTGTACAAATAGCCAAAAAAAAAGAGTCTTGCGTCAAGATGAGCTGCTGTGACAAGCAGATTAGTAACGGGACCTTTAAAAACTACCATCTTCCCAGATAGAAGATAGTGAGTTTGCAGATATCCTGAGGCATCTCGAAGCTTCGCTTCAAGGATAAATATATATTCTTATCGTCCTGCTGCTGCTCTCTCGTTCTAAGCAATTATTGTACCTGGCCGAATGCTGACATAATCCAAATTTTCAAAAGCTGCTCCACCACTGTAAGTACAGCAGATCTCCGTTCTCACTCAAAATTTACCCTTCGGATCACGTGTGGCCCACACATTCGTCTAAATTTCGCCCACAGCTGTGCACCCACACAAGCACACCGAAAAAAGATTTCGGGCGCACACCCTGCGACTCTTTTTCCCTTTCCCCCCCATCACCCAACGCCGACAACTCTTTACGCCGAATTTCTCCATTTTCGACAACAATACCGACAAGATGGTCAAGGTCAACACCAGTGAGTCCCCTCTCTTCCGACATTCGAAATTTCGAAAAGCAATCCAATCGCAAGTTCAAAGCGCTGACCTGGGTGAAATTCAAAAGACGTCTCGGCTTCCCGCCGCAAGAGCCGTGCCGCTCACTTCAAGGCCCCCTCCAGCCAGCGCCGTGTCATCATGAGCGCTCCCCTCTCCAAGGAGCTCCGTGAAAAGTACAACGTACGTCTTGCTCGACTGCCTATTCTTTCGCCACGAAAGACGGGTAAAATTCTTGCAATGTAACCCCCTGGTCCCTAACACATGTTCCACAGGTCCGCTCCATCCCCGTCCGCAAGGACGACGAGGTCACCATCGTCCGCGGCTCCAACAAGGGCTCCGAGGGCAAGGTCACCTCCGTCTACCGTCTCAAATACGTCATCCACGTCGAGCGCGTCACCCGCGACAAGGCCTCTGGCCAGTCCGTTCCCCTCGGCATCCACCCCTCCAACGTCGTCATCACCAAGCTCAAGCTCGACAAGGACCGCGAGGACATCCTGGCCCGCTCCAAGCGTGGTCGTGAGCTCGCCGCCACCGGCAAGGTCACTGCTTAAATGCGTGCGAAACCTGTGACGAACGAAATGGAAAAAAAAATGAACACCAATCAAGTTCCTATTGGTGGGAACCAAACAAATACAACACCAACATGGGGCGACAAGGGAAAAATAAAGGGAAATGAGCATGATACTCCGGCGTTTTTTAATGTTTTGCGATAGGAATCCCCTCTTGCTCTCTTTCTGTTTGAAAGGGGGTAGAGGAACCCCAAGCAGGGTAGATGAATTGAGAATTCCTATGGTTCTCAATGGCCATTTCACATACTTTCTGTGAAGTGCTCCATGGGAGGCGTTTCCCGAAGTCTGTCCTGCTCTCTTGTCCGATTCATTGCTGAGCGTGACACATTTCTCCCCTTCCATTCCTTCGGCCAGTCTTGGCCAAGGACGTCTGTGCAAGAAAACAAATTCCCACGCGGATTCGTAGATTCTTCGTAGACCTCTCTGCCTGTCATGGCACCGCATCCACCGCTAGTATATCTCCGCGTTGACCTGTTATTTCATGGTCTTCGAGGTATACGACTAGCGAAGAGTAAACAAAGTAGTTGGCCGCTTACTATCATAGGTCTCTACTTCTTGCCCGAAGATTTTCATCGAGAGTAACGTTTATGATAATGGAAATTTGATGGTGAGGGACATACCAGTTAAAAGTAGTACCAAAATCTTCAGAGCACCCGC
This sequence comes from Akanthomyces uredinophilus, assembly GCA_030778065.1. NCBI lineage: Eukaryota > Fungi > Ascomycota > Sordariomycetes > Hypocreales > Cordycipitaceae > Akanthomyces > Akanthomyces uredinophilus. The sequence goes on along the minus strand of JAPFRW010000145.1, from coordinate 67,061 downwards.
CGACTGCTCAGTCAAAATGGCAAGCTGTTAAAGCATAATTCATCAATTATAACTAGCAGCCGTTGCTTCCTGATAAAATACTGCACCGACTAAAGCGCATACCATGGTCAATGTCAAAAGACGTATCCCGTTGATATAACTATGATTCTCTCCTCCGCTGCCACGTAAATGCTCTCGAGGTGCACACAAGCCACGATATGATAAAGCTGCAATCGCGACATTGCTGCACGTAACACCATACTCGTCCGAAACAATAGACAGCGGACTTCAATGTGTATCTATACTGTTGCAACTTGAAGTTGCAGTCCAAGATTTAGCCCGAAGATAAAGCAAAGCTTGCAAATGTCGGGCGGCTAACTCTGATGCGATGCTATTCATACAAGTGTCGTAAGTATGGCTGGTGTAATTCATGCCCAAGCTAAAACTTTTTAATGTTGTTGAAGTTGAATCTGATCATAACGGCGTGTTTACTGAGACAATATTCCCGGTGGATTAAATGTGTGAAGGCTGTCCTGGCGAATCGGTTCGTTGTCGTTTGCTACAGCTGGCGGCAAGTTCTCGGCCTGTACAATTTCTGGCGACTTGAGCTGAGTCAAATCACCGCTCTCGACAGCCTTTCCATTCGCCGCAGCAGACCGTGCTGGCGCGGACGTATTTGCGATGGTTGGTGTCAGGTATGCTGTTGCATGGCCGCGGTATTGGGGTAGGACACCCTGTGCTGTCGCCGAGGAAATCGTGCTAGGAACGAGTTGCCCGCTGGATTTTCCTTTATTGAGCATACTCTGCCAAATGTCGTTGCGGGACTTGGTTCTATAAAAAGATTAATGACGGGTACGCAAAGGAAAGGAGGGTAGATGGCGCACCCTGCTGAGGCTGGTGGCTTACGGCCCTTGAAGAGGATGCTTCGACTATCCTCACCTTCTTCAGATTCAGAGTTGAATCTTGAAGACACAGTTCCTGTACTTGCTACCGGATCCACAGTCTTGCGAGTGTCTTCACCCTGGCGACCGATTTTGCCAGTGCAGGATGCACCGCGTTCCGCTATTGAGCTGCCATAGCTCGAGTTTCGGGCCAATGCCTCGGACTGTGTTGTCTGACCGAGAGCGCCTCGAGCAACTCGCTGTCTTGGTCTGCCCAGGGACCGGAAGGGATCATAGACAGATCCATTGGCACTTTTCAGACCGTCGCTTTCTGACTGCACGATCATCAACGAATCATTTGACTCTGAAGATTGATCTTTTGTGGGAGAGGGTGGGTAAAAGTCCTTTCCGTCAAACTTGGGAAGGCCGCGCTGTAGGTGATGAGGGGCTTTACCCCAGTACATGTGGCGTGCACGAAGCTCATCGTCAGTGAGATCCCGGACATATTGGTAGCCAGTATCCCGAGCCTTGTCTGGATTGCCACCGGTTGGTATCATGCCGATGAGGTACGCAGGCTCTGTCGTTCGGGAGGAGCAGAGGGAAGAATGACCAGGCCCTTCATTCTGTGGCTGAAAGGGCGGTGCAAGAGCCGCATGAACCGGCAGCGTTGAAGCTTTCTTGGTTGGGTCTGCTGTGTTCCCAAGCTTCTTGGGAGCAAAGAGACTGACGGACTTGGTAGAATTGATACCTTGCTGAGTTTGAAAATATTCTCGATCCTTCTCGCGCCATGGCTCTTGCACAGTATTGCTCATACCGTCCTGAAGAGAGTTTGGAGGAGGGCGGTTGCATGGTTCGTCTGCAGACGCATGCGGAATTGTAATGGAGGCTGAAGACGAAGAAGAGTTCTCTTTTGTCTTTGGATAATAACTTTTTTCGAGACTCCTTTGGGTTTCAAGGTTCTTCTCGAATTGCTCCACTTGCTGGCGAACCATGTGTGCCTGGTACTCCATCCACTTTTCATCGATTTGATGTTTGTTGTAAAGAAGTTGATCTTCGAGGTATTTTAAAGACCCTCTCAGAACATCAATTTGCTTTTTGGTGATTTCACTTGGTCGAATTGAGGAGATGGGAGGGTTTGGTAAGGAGCACGTGGTTTGTGTAGTGGACGAAGCAGCCACAGCAGGACTGGGCTTTGCAGTCTCGACAGAAGGCTTGCCGACCTTGACAGGAGCAGATGAGGGTGCAGGTACGAGAGTTGTGGCCGCGACCGAGGCCGTGGTTGTGGAATGTAATGCTGTTGGAGCTGTAACAGGCCCAATCATCGATGATTGAGGAAAGCCTGAAAACGCAGGCATACCATAGGCAAAAAGAGACGGATTATGAGGCATAGCCCACTGGCCGTTGAAGTAAAATGAGCGGTTGCCATCCATAGAAGCAGAGCTTTGGTGTGTAGAAGGATCTGGCCCTTCCTGACGGTCGTCAACACCGTCCTGCTGGTTTCGCGAATTGTCTTTGTCGCCGGGTTTCGGAAACGCTGTTTGTGGCATGGGTGGAGGCAGACAAAATGTGTTGTAAATCTGCCACGGAAACATTGGGTATGCAGCTCCATGCATGGCGTGAGTATATCCTGGATATATAGGAGGGAAAGCGCCGTATGGGTACTGGGTGCCAGTTGTTCCTGCAGCTTCAGCAGAATCGCGCTCCAACGGGCGAGGGGGGAAGAGACTGCCCGAAGAAGCCTTCTCCTTTGACCATTTGCCAGTGGGGGATGAAGAAGCTCTGGTATTTGGGACAATCCGACCGCCTGCTGTAACCCTGACATGGGAAGGCGACACGACAGCTTTGTAAAAGCGTTGGAAGCCTTCGTCCTTTTGGGCAACAAGGCCTGATGGCGCCGAAATAGGCTGTGGCTCGCCACACTCGTTCTCTGTTCGACCACGATATCTCCACTCCGAATCTGTGCCATCGAGTTGTTGAACGGGGGCAAGATTCCCATTGAGAACAGCCGTCACTTTCTCGGCTTCTTCTTCTGGGATCAGAGGCAGAGATCGATTGACGGGGAAACGCAGGATATCTTCTGCAGTTCAGCTGTTAGCAAGGAATGGCGATGAGGTTCAGCCTTACAAACGTACCGAGAGAAAGGTCTTTTTTAAGCTTCTGACAGAGCTCGTCATATATCTCTTTCCTGGCAGGAACAGACCTCATTCGAAGCAGCTCTTGCGCGGAATATGTGACGGGGGCCATTTTCGTTTCGAGAAAGGCGAAAAACAGGTACGAACGATGGTTTTCTCTCGAGTACCAGACAAACAGCGTGGGGTATCCTCGGAACGATCCAGTAGAGCGACTGTTGAAACGAATAAAGGTCAAGATGGGGGCAATCTGCGACCAAAGTCTGGATCCGTCAGCAATTTTCTGGGCCTCCAACTGTGACTGAAGAAAATGTGGTAAGTCGCTGCAGGACGAGAGACGGTGGAGGAGGTTCAGGCTGCCAGCTAGACGAATTGTGACCTGAGTGCAACGGTGATGATTGTGAAGCAAGGAATATTTGATGAGAAGCGCCGTAGAAGGGCCCAAAGGTTGATCCTCATTCTGGAGCACCGACAGCCAGCGAAGCAACCGCTTCGACCTTTTCGAGCGGGTGAGGGTCATGCCGAACCGCTGTGAGTAATACTGATAACGTTTCTGAAATAATGCTAATCGAAGCTTTCTTCCATTTTTAAGCGTTGGCAAAAAGATCTCAGAAAAGCCAGGGTAAATATTGAAACAAGGGCGGATGATGGAGGCGACAAGCTGCCCCAGCGAGGCAAATAGGCGAGGCAAATGTTGATGATGGAGAATAGAAGAGGCTCGGTGCAAATGAAAAAGGAGAGCGCACGCCAGGAGATGATCCGCGTCGAGCTGGCTGCAGCAGAGATGGGAGGGGAGGGGATGCCGTGCGTGAGGGATGGTGAGCAGAAAGTGAGAAGACGGTGGACTTACCCAACAGCTACCAGCGAGAGCAATTCGGGACCGCAAGTGTATGCATAAAAAGATCAGTCAAGTGTCGATCAAGAAACGGTCGTCGTGAGAAGTCAAGATAGGAAATTGTGGCAGATGGGGGTGATGGATGGGAGCGGTTGGAGATGTCAAAGGAAGACAAATGAACGAGACGGTCGAGACAGCTCGAGTAGCTAGCAGAGGGTGGTAGCATATTCAAAGGGCCACGGCTGCACAAGGAAGGAAGGAGCCTGTCCAAATTAGCCAGGATAACAAGCTGCGCTGGGGGCCATGGAAAGAGCTCTTCTTTGTCTGGCGACATGTAAGCCACGACAACGACGACGATTTTGCAAGAATGATTCTCGTATTATTTATACGTATTGAACAAGCCTGGAAACAGTTTAAAAAAATCGATTTGGTTCCCTGATACCAAAGTACAAAGCCGTCATCCCCTCTGTCGTCTGCAAACGGAGGCACTGGTTGGGTAGGTAGGTATCGGCGTTCGGTCCCGCAGCAGCTGCCGGAGCAAATTGCTGCCAGCTGTCAGGAGAGTGCCCAACACATCATGTAAATCTACACGTACCTCATTTTTCAAGAGCAACATTTTTGGCAATAAATGAGCAAGATATCTTGGCAACGCAGCGCAACTTGCAGTCACTTCTGCGCGTCCAGGTTCCCCACCTGTGGGTGGTGATGCGCGAACTGCTGGGTCAGTTTGCCGACGAGCTTGGAATGTCCGGCGCGGGCCGAGGCGGATCTGGTTTTGGTCGAGGCGGACTTCCTGCAGTATTTTCAAGCACAGGAGCCAGATTGTCTGATGCTAAAGTGCGGGAGCTAACCATCCTGTTTGCCCAGTTGCGGATGCGACCGATGCTAGCGAGCGTTTCGGCCCGAGGCGAAGGACGTGGTGGCCGATTTATATATCAAGTATCGACGCAGCATCCCCCGCCGTCCGGAACGCGCATACGAAACCTGACTGTGCTCAGGACCTCAGGCGAACTGGTGTCTGGCTCACGCACGCCACCTATAGCCACCCTTTGCCCCCCCTGGCCTGGGTGCTCAGACGCCTTGGTTTCGAACATGGGTGTTTGCCTCCGCCGCACCTCCACGCGAGTGCCTGGTCGAGCAAGCAACGGAAGCGCCTGATATCCAAAACTGTCTCGGAGACTGCGGAATCGGGAGTTCCTCGCATGGCCGTGGGTCCTGAAGCCTCATGCGCACTGACACTGGACGGATGCGTGGCATTGAGCGGCACACATCAACGGTAGGCAGGACGGTGGTGCTGCCTGCACTCAGTCTGGCCTGACGCCTTTTTTATGCAAACCAGCACACGCGCGGTGGTGCATGCAGCAGAGGTGCGAGAAATAGCCACAATCGGTCTGATGACCATGGTGGTAGCTATGCAGTCGTTGATCACGCCGTCGCAGCTTTGATGCGATCCACGGGCGGGCGTGCGCCGATACCACAGCTACCTGATACCAACCAACCGATCGTTGGCGCACATCGAACCGCTCTACAATTTTCAACTCGTTTTCTACAGCTACCCCAACTTGCGACTTGCGGTTGAACGCCAGTGACCAGTGTGGACCAACACGCACGTAAACTTTTCATCTCAGGGCTTTGACTCGATTCTGACTATGTAGTTTCTATTTACTATTCGTTCTCCTGGCTGTTTCCACGCAGCCTCGACTGAGTGCACATTGTCAGAAAAAATAATCTTCAGCATATATTTATTATATCAAAGCTCTGAAAGATCTAATGTGTTACATTCCGTCTCATCAGGAAACATGCACATGTCCACGGTCGCATTGTACACCATGCGATAGGGTGCAGTGCACAGCGCCGGTTGGTCTGAGCAGCCCTCACAATCAAATTCTATTGCTTGGAGTCCGGCATCACAGGTAATGTACTTTGTGCAATCCCGCGGGTTCACATAGTTCCCAGGCTGCTTGCCCGAGCAGTCGTACCAACGTGCTGGCCTATTAGTCTCATCGGATGCGCAATGACCACTATGACGTTATTCTCAGCATGATACATGTTGATCAGGCAGAGAGGAGCATACGCTAGGCTCAGCAGAGCTACTGCCAGCATTGTCTTTTTGGCTATTTTGGGGAACATGCTGGCGTTGTGGGGGAACTATCAGTAGTAGGTATGTAGTAGGTGGCAAACTTGGAAAGTAAAAGGAGTAACTTGGGATGAATGCAGGTTTTTATAGCAGCACTTTCTGGACCCAGTTGAGCATATTTGCTTTTGTCAGTTAGTGCTGCTGCTGAACAAATGGGCACATTCGTGAAGTCTGACTGCACTAATAACTAGTTTGCTAGTCTATTACTTTGCAAGAAAATCAAGTGAAAAGGTGGGCGCGTCCCCGTCGTGCTGGTCAAGGCGGTGTTCAAGATCATCGGTGCAGTACAGCACAGCGAGCATGCCTCTTTGGTTGAGCCAAGTCACACCACCGAGGTTGAGGGATAAATCAATTGGACAAGAACGAGAGGAGCAAGATGAAGAAGAAAAGGCGCGCCTAAATTTGGCCAAAGTTATCGAAGAATCTCCTGGGTCTAGGCTCCATGCCAATCATGACATGGAGCAGGACAAAGCTGAACCATGTGTTGGCCTGCTGCTGTGGAGTCGCGACGACAGCTGGTAACACATGCGTTTGAAGCACTCGACAGGTTCCTGGCCCGACCCAAGCCATATTCATGCCATGCCGTCTAGACACTGGGTTTTGGCTGTAGGAGAATGCAAGGCTACAGGCCCACTACACCACCATCACAATGCGGCTACCGGTAGTTACTCACCTGGCCATTGGCAGCTTCCTGGGGCCGCCGGCCAAGAGGAAACCGGGCCGACGAAACTCGTCGCTCAATGGGGGAATCAGGCAACGCATCTTCAACCATGCAGCGGCCGAGTTGTCGTGCCACAAGGTTGCATATGCCCAGCCGACGCAGACACACGTGTGATTGGACAAAATGGCTCTTGAAAAGGCCATTTCCTGCGCGTCTGATTTGGCCATCTGCCCATGGCCTCGGTTGCTAGATAAAATATCCACAAGGCGCCGAGAGCGTTGATCCATACTACTTATCCCCTCACTGGGGTAAACCTAGTTCGATTGGATGACGGACGTTAGGAACGGTCCGGGAAATTGACGCAAAAAAAAAAAAAACATATTTAGGCTTGTGATTCTCGGCTGTAGCGTTTTCTGGTTTTGCATCTACACCAGCTTCCCGATTCAAAATCACGACCCCGGCACCCACATCTCACACAATTCACTCGACAACGACAACGACCCTCACACGAGCACCGAATCCAAAGCGCACACCACGCCAATTGAGACTTTTGATCAATTCAATCCAGACTTTCAACATTTCGCTATGGCTCCCCTCACTCCTCACTGGCAGCAGCCTTCCCACCCCGACATCCAGGACGTCGTCATTGTCAACGAGGCCGAATTCACCACAAAGAGCCTCTCGCGCGTCGCCCTCGCGCCCTTTGCCCTCTTTGCGCGCTTCGACTTTCCGCCCTGCACCGAGGCCCCGGAGCCCACGTATGCCACGGTGCAGATGGGACGCAATAGACATCTCAACCTCAACAGTGACTTGCTGTACATTAACCACTCTTGCGAACCGTCTCTTGTCAGTGAAATGCCCGCTCCTCCCGGTTCCATGGCTACCTAGCGTCGCCTGTCCCCTCCCCGCATTCACATTGACGCACGAGGGGGCAGGGGAAGTAAAGTTGCATCCAAAAAAAAAATAGCTCGGAAAATCCCCAATGCGAAGTAGAAGTTTTTCAGAATTGACAAGAATAAAACCCATTCTAGATCTTTGACACTGGTAACAAGATTATCATTGCTGGTCCCAAGGGCCTCCAACCTGGCGATGAACTCACTGTTAGTTTGACCCCGCCATACCCCGCGACGCAGCGACACGGCAAAATGCTAGCAAACGCATAACAAAAGAAAAAGACCAAAACAAAAACTCCAAAAATGACTAATTTTCCACATTCCAGTTTTTCTATCCCTCTACAGAATGGGAAATGGCTCAGCCCTTCCAGTGCCTCTGCGGCACGCCCACCTGCCGCGGCACCATTGACGGCGCCAAGAAGATGACGCGCGCCCAGCTCGACGGCCTCTGGCTCTCCAAGCACATTCGGGAGCTCCGCGCCGAGCTTGAATCCGCCGGCTCCCCGTCCCCGGCCGGCTCTTCCTCCTCCTCCTCCGACCCGACGACCTCTGCGCTGCAGAACGCGATTGACCAGGCGGAAAAGGTCGTCGAGGCCGCCCGCGCCGCGCTCCTTTCGTACACGGGCAGCAGCACCGCGGCCAACGGCGGCCACGGCAGCGGCAGCAGCAGCAACGGCGCCGACAGTGCCTCCAAGGGCAATGGCATCGGCCGTCGCGGCCTCACCTCGCGGGAGCTGAGCGGCGAGATGGGCGGCGACACGGCGATTCGTGCGTGAGAATGGGAAAACGGACCTGACTGGTTTGCCGAGGGACGGATGTGAGAAAATGTCTGTCCCTTGTTGACTGTTGGTGAAGACGCAAGCAAGATGACTCCCGCGTCATTCAACTGGTGTGCCTCTTGCAGTGAAGAAGAAGGATGGAGAAAGAAAAAGGACCGAGGTGAAGTGTTATTTTACATTCTATCATACAACGCAGGGAATTCAACATCTCGCGTCTTTCAAGTAGATTTCTTTTGAGACTGCAAATAAACGTGAAAAGAGCAACTGCATTGAATTGGTGCCTATGAACCAGAAAAAGACGTCAAGCGCTAACCACATGATACAAAAAGAACAGGAACAAGGTGAGGAAAAAAAAAAAATCCGCCGTCATATAGATATACAAACTCGTTACTGAAACGTACATCGAACCAAGCTCAGCACAAAAAAAGACAGACTATTCTAGTCTCGTGCCTTGGCCTTTCTCTCCGCTTCCTTGCGTCGGTTCCCACCCGTGACATTCATGCCTGGCGTCCACCCGCCATCGCTAATCAGGCGCTGCTTCTCCGTGTACTTGGCCGTATCCTCCCACTGCTTGCGCTCCAGTGTGCGGCGGTCGTGCGTCGCGCGCGTGAAGCGCCATGCCTCCGTGTCGGCCATGTGCCACGCCTCGAGCGATGCGCGACGGCGCGTCGTTTTGGTGGTGACGGCGGCGGTGGCGGCGCGGGGTAGGGAAACGACGACGTCCTTGGCACGGTCCAAGATGGCAAGCTCCCGCTCCCGCTCCGTCTCGCTCGTAGCCTTGGGCCCGTACGCGAGGTCGGGCCGGTCCTTGTCGTTAATGTGGTCCGAGGGCACAGGGCTCTCGGAGCGGCCGTCGTCGATGATCTTTTGCGGGATGGCAAAGCCAAAGTACCAGTCGAGTTCGGTGGGAAATGGGTCCTCGGCGGTGAACCAAATCGACCTCGTGTCGGCAGTGTCGCCTGACACGGCCTTTTTGAATTGCAGAACCTGCGAGTATCGTGATCGATGGCCGCCGAGCAGGCTCGCAGTCACGGAATACAGCCAGCCGTCCCGTTCAGAATCGCGAATGACGGTGGCGTTGAAGCCTTCATCCATGGTGGCCAGGACGGTACGTGTCCACGGGTGAGGGACCATGCCGATTGTAAACACATTACTTTCGTTCATGAATGCCTTGGGGGTCTTGACAACCAATGGTGTTGTGGCGCCACAAGGTCCGCATTTAGGAAGATTGGGAGGGCATGAGCCGGCAAGGGGCGTGGGCGGACACGATGCCAGAGCTTCGGCCAGAGCAGTGGCATTCCGTACCATGGCGGTCATGTGCTCCGGGAACGGTTTGATAACATCGATTCCCAAGGCGTAGGAATTTTGCCACGAAGACTGTAGGTGGGCATTAATGAGCTCGTTGCGCAGAGCTCCGAACTGGTGCTTGTTTTTGTCATGCACGAGTTTAGGATACTTTTTGGCGATGGTCGTCGCATTGTAGAAAGCCAGCACAGGCGGAGTCTCATCCTCAACAATTGCATCGGCAGCCAGGACATCCAAAAGCGAACTGGCAGAGTTGACGTCGACCAAGTCCATTGCACTTCGAACTGCCAGGTGTACCTGCTCCCTAGAACCCCAAAATAGCGCGCTCGACATGTTGCCTGCCCTCGATAACGTGTTGTATTGGCCATGGCGGAGAGCCGGCAAGAAGTCGTAGTCAGTACCCATTGGGAAGAGAACAGGCTGTGAGAGCAGGCCGCCATCCATCGTGTCCCACGCTAGCCAGCGCAAGAGATCTCTCTTTAGCTCAGCTCCGACGTTCATCGTGTCGAGCTTGGAGTAGAGGGAATTAGTCTTTGCCTCGTCTGGACCAAGAATCAAAGGCTTGAATCCCCGCGCCCACCAAGCGCGTCGCCACATGAGCAGCAGCTCGACATCTGTATTGTTTTCGGCGGCATCAGTTCTATCGAGCGCGTCGTAGTAACAGTATATGGGCGGGCGACTCTGCAAGTTCGGGAGAAGAGCTCTGTCGTCGTCCAAAGTCACTTCATTGGAGAAGGCCTTCGACAAGCCCCGAGGGTCTGCCAGCCACGACGATCTGGCATATGCATCATTGCTTTGACGAGGTGGCGGTTGTGGTGGTGGAGTGACAGGCCGTTGCGCGCCCTCGGCGGTGGAATCGTAGACTCGAGGTCCTGTCGTAGTCTTTCGCTCGGCTGTGGACAAACTCGGCGCGGATGGCAGCGCAGATGTGAGAAGCGTAATGAGAGTAAAGGCGGAGAGCGACACAGCGGCGAGAAGAATTGTCAACCGCCGTGTGGTTAAACGCGGCATTGGGAGGCCGGGGTAGGTCGGTCGTCGTAGCATACTGCGGAGCGATGCGCCCAAGCCTTTAGGGCCGCAACGAGGTTGCCGATGATCGAGCTAGAAGGCGCCAGAAGTGAATGAATGCGTCGACCGAAGGAACGAAAATGCCATCACGACAATGAGCGAATGCAGAGCAATATTGCCCCACGGCGTTGGGCTGTCACGGCTGTGTCGAGGCAGTGGCACTGAGAGAGAAGAGTGTGATTGCCAGGGATGATTTGAGGGCAGGGGGGAGGAAACTGGCGGGCAGTGGCGGCTACGGCATCCCGTAGTGAGGCCCACCTCGGGACGTGGTTACTTGCGTCCGAGGGGACTTCTGTTGCGAGCCTTGCATGGATAGATATTTCTGCCGAGATTCGAACTATAGGAAAGCCCATATTGAACGAAAATTCTATTTACATGTCAATATCTGGTTTTCGTAGTCGGTAATAGGCTTGAGCCCTGAGTACCTACCTACCTACCTACCTAGGAACAGAAGAAGCACGCCAATGGCTTCACAACGCGCCATGGACCAAAAGTCCCCTACCGAGGCGCTAGCGCTGCATGTGCTAGGCGTCGCTAGCCTCCGCGTTTAGTGGGCTGAAAAGTGGGAGCTGTCTGAACTGTAGTGGCTCCGGGCGCTGTAAAAAGTACGGGATGGCTCTTGGCGGGGTCGAGGCGGCATTATGGTTCCAATCTTGGGCGGCAAGCCGCTCTGTCGCATGGCAGCTGCTACTCAGGATAGGATTTTTGAACTTTGGCCAATGTAGCCGCTTGCCGATGTCCATCTTCATAAATCTCCCCCGTTTCTAGGCTTTGTGGCCACGTCAGTCTCCAACTGTCGCTATTCACTGCGCCGAGGTACCTTGACTCATCGTAGCCTTTTGCCTGTTTGCACAACCAGCTGCCACCTGCAGTCACTTTCACTTGCTAGCCCGCAGTCACCCACCACCCTCCCAGGCAGCAGTAGCACCAACCGCCCGCCGTGCTTGTCTTCCGTCATCGCAACTTCATGGCCTCGAACAAATATTTCAAGTCAGCGTCTCGGCAGCGCTGCAGCCCGCATCTTCTCAACAGCCTCTGACTGGTAGCCGTGCTGTGGCCGGCTTACACGCGCTCCCCAGACCAGCGTCACATACATCTCAAACGCCCAAGATGCCGCCGCTGAGGTTCTACGAGGACCTCGCCGAGGCCCAGAACAGCGAGATAAGCAGAGTCTCCGACATAGGCCGGGGCGATGATTCTGGGGCCCTCAAGTTTACCTACCATCACGAGACTCTCTCGGGGCCTGTAACCATCCACATGATGGCCCATGGTGAGTGCAGCCGATCCGTCTCCAACGCCGCCAGTCGACTGATAAGTGCGGCACAGATTGCATGTCTTATCCGAAAAATTCTGGCTTCATCGTATTTTCTGAATTCGACAATTTAGAGAATGATTTTACACCCTGCCTCGATGCTGTTTGCGAGAAGCAAAAATGGACCAATATTGAAGAAGCTGTCCGCATTATTTCGGCAGCAATCACGGCCGCCATTGAGAGGCGCAATGACGACGTCGAAGATGGCCCAGAGGAATCTTCGTGGGAGGACGAAAGCGATTTTGAGGAGCTGGATCCTATTGAGATTTCTAGCAACGATGGCGACCGTCGACCCAGGCCCGGCCAGTATGTCGATACTGTCCAAACAAACAATGCCAAGACCTTGGGCACCCTGAAATCCTCTCTACGAAAGGCTCAAAGTTCGGGAATAACTATCGGTATATATCCCAGGGTCGGAAGCAAAATACCCGAAATCATTTCCCTTTCCGCACCTGCATCATGCCTTGGCGTTGCCAACGGCATTTTGGAATCATGGGGCCTCAAAGAATCCGACAACTTGGTCTTGCTTCTCAAAATTGGCGGCCTCTACCCGAGCTTGGATGAGTACATCAAACTTTCCAGCCGACAAACAGTCTTGCAGTTTCGATTCGGGAAATGCGTGGGCCAAAAGCCCTCGCATGTGTCCGTCCAGTCCGCCTATCGCGACACAAGGCAATTTTCCCCAGACGACGACGTTGAAGCCCCCGTCGCCGACGAGGCCCAGTTTCCATTCGAACTCATAAACATGTCCAGTTCAATAAAAAGTTTGTTGAACGCTGATTTCATGAGGCTGCTCGGGACCAGACGAAACCACAAACTCTCCTGGCCCAATGCCCAGCAGATTGTCTCGCGATTAGAGCTGCAATCGGCAGGCGGCAACATCGTTGCCGAAGACATCAATGTCGAGATTCTGAGCATGCAAGTTGATAAGATCCCCTGGCAGAGTCTTGTAGGACCAATTTCCCAGGATGGCGCATTAGATGACACAAACTCATTTAGCCTGCCCCTGGTTGCCATGCAGCTCGCCCTACATCGACTCGCAAATTGCACGCGCTACTGCATGGTATGCAACGCGTGCCTGGATCAAGGCCACTCAGCTTTGAAACCTTACGTCTGTTCCAACTCTCTTTGCTTGTTTCAGTATCTGTCACTTGGCCTTGGATCAAGTATTGAAGACGAAATCATCCGTGCTCCTTACGTTGTGGACATGCTGATATGCTTCCTGTACGCCGCACTGGCCAACTTTACCGCTCGTGAGATGCCGGATGGGCTCAGCATCAAGACAGCATATGTGGACGATGATTGGGCTCAGGGATCCTACGTTGCCGCAGTCGCAGATATGGAACTGATGAAGTTGAGGGATCTCGACGATTCGAGATTGAGGGCCAAAAGCCCGGGGCAGCCCTACGGTGAAGCTTTGCGCGAAGGAGACCGTGTCCTGATCATTCACAGAGAGCCTGATAGCAATTCGGAAATGGACTTTGTTGTAAAGTCGTGGTGTCGGCTCGTGGCATTCGTGGATGGAGAGTGGACGTTTGAACGCTACCATTTCTACGAATCAAAAAGTATCCGAAGGCCCTCACAGCCCGACTCAGAGTCTGATGAGCTTTCCAACGAAGTGATCAAGGGAATGGAACAGGGAAATTGGCGCCGAGTGCATTTGTTTGGTTACTGGCAGAATATCGATGAATTTGCCCTTGACCGGCGAAGACTCGCGTTGCTGACCATTCTCGACGGGCTGCCATCAGTGCTCGACATGCGGAAATATCTGTTGGCTCAGCCTGGAAGACAACTGATGACCTGGAGTCGCATCAATTCTTCCGAGCTGGCAGTATTGAACTGGACCGTGGCTTCGAATCGATCATTGATTGTCCAAGACGACATTGTGGCCGATCAAGCGATGCCAGATGTATCCTCACGTAAACCTTGGAACAAAGTCTGCACATCGGAGCATCTTCAGCATTCCAAACAATCATGGATGCAGTTTCGATTTCTTCAGGGCTCGCCGGAGATGGAGCAAAAGTTTGAGCACAAAGCCAATCAGATGCTGCAAACGACAAAGACGCCTACGATATTTGCCTGGCACGGAAGCCGACTGAAAAACTGGCACAGCATCATCCGAACAGGGCTAGACTTTATCACCGTTGAAAATGGTCGTGCGTGCGGCAATGGAGTTTACTTCAGCCATGACATGAGTACCAGCCTCGGCTACAGTGGGGGCGGCCTGCTCGGGGGAGACCAGACGAATGTGGTGAGGGCCCTTTGCAAACATCTCATCAGTCTGCAGAATCACGAATTAACTAACAATTTCAGCAGATTGGCCACTGGGCCAAGTCAGAGCTTCAAATAGACTCCGCGATTGCCGTTTGTGAGCTCATTAACTCACCCGGCGAATTCGTAAACCATCATCCGCATTATGTCGTCGATGCATTACACTGGATCCAGTGTCGTTATCTACTGGTGTCAATCAATCCGACCACAAAAGCCAAGGAATTTCCTCTTTACGAGCCTCCGACCAACGACTTCCCCGGGTACGTGTTGCAGGATGCCGCTCGCCTCATCAAAGCTAGTAAAAGAGTTGTCGAAATACCCATCGTGGCCATTCCATTTGATCGACGTGCTCGGCAGAACAAAGAACCGTCACAAGCATCAGCAGTCACGGCAAAGACTCCATCCCCAGAAGGTATAACGCCATCTAAATGCAACTACGATAAAGATGACATCGCTGCTTACCTCGGCGAAATTAACGCGGATAACCGCGTATCGGCAACCTCGTTGAAACGACGCGGGTCGTCGACCCTCTCAGATTTTTCGTCGCTCTCTCTGCTTTCGAATAAGCGAGCAAAAGCTGCAGACGGCCGAACCATTCGAGCTCAGACACGCAACCCATCTGGTTTTGATCCGCAGGGACTCAAGCTGGAGTCGCTCCGCCTGCTTGCGGCGCCGACATGGGTGGCGACCTCGAAAGAGGCTGTTCGCCGCTTAACGATGGACCTCAAGGATCTGCACCACCAACAGACCGCCTTGGGAGACTTGTCGTCGGGATACTACGTGCACACGGACAAGAGCGACAATATGTTTCAGTGGATTGTCGAGCTCTTTGACTTTGACGTTGCGCTGCCACTCGCCGTCGACATGAAGGCATCGGGCTGCGCCAGCATCGTTCTCGAGTTTCGTTTTGGCCCCAGCTATCCAATGTCGCCACCCTTTGTGCGCGTCGTCCGCCCACAGTTTGTCCCCTTTATGCAGGGCGGTGGCGGCCACGTCACCGCTGGCGGCGCCGTGTGCCTCGAGCTCCTGACCAGCTCGGGCTGGAACCCGGCCATCAATATTGACAATGTGATTATGCAGATTCGAGCGGCGATTGGCGAATCCGATCGGCCCGCGAGACTGCAAAAGGGCGCATCTGAGGCGGACTATGGGATAGGAGAGGCGGTTGCAGCATTTACGAGACTGGCGAATGCGCACGGCTGGCAGGTGCCCGAGGACTTTCAGCATCTTGCGGTGCTTTGAGGCTGAGCCTGGCATTGGGAAAAGGATCAAGGTCTCGACGCGATGGAAAGAAGGTAGAGAAAAGGACTAGATTGACGAGTGACGAGTCTGAGACTGACGAGGTTGAGACTGACGAGACTGAGAGCAACGAGATTGAGACTGACTCGACGTATAATTTTCATTGCTTTTCTGTCTTGGAATTCAGCGCATACCTAGGAGAAGCAGGGCTTTTGTTTTGGCGTGGAAACGCACACACATTTGTACATTTGTCTCTATTCCTGCAGCGATAGAGTCTGCGACACGTGGCGAAAACAGGGTATATACTGAATTATGAACTTGACATTGTATCTTTTTTTTTATATTGCTTCATTAATTTCTTTCTTTTGCTGTATCAATTCGTATGGCATTCGTTTCACGCCAAAAAGTCTGTGGTATTTGGGTCATCCAACTGACCCCTCGCAAATGTGGACAACCTCGGCAAAAAAGACAGCAACACGACACGACGGCAGATCAACAAACAGCATGACGGTACACTGCCCGTGTCACGCCTACAGTTTCCGAGTCGCTCGCGATGCTGCTTCTTGGTGGTTTTCCGGGTATGGGTTTTTTTTACAATTCTATCATGCGCCCCGGTGAGGGACTTTGTCCTGTATAAAAAGCGTATATCTTTGTAAATCTCGCAAGAAGAACGAAAAATGTAGAGTGATAAAGATACTGCAAAAGGAGCAAAAGGACCGCAAAAAGCATTCACTTTCCGCTGCTGCTGCTGCTGCTCTCATCATTGTGTGCCCCTCGCCGCTACGTCCCCTTTTTTTTGTCTCTTGATCCTGGCTGGCAAGGTCAAAGCTGTCGTGTTTAAACAAGCCTGAAAGGAAGAAGACACCGTGCAGAAATAAGTCATGAGCTCTATGGTTGGTCAGGAATTGGGGAAGAAAAAAACTGTTACGCTAGCTGGCAACAAGCCGACTATGCGCGGTGTGTGTACTCAGTCGTGCTGGAACAAGACGCTGATGGACTCGCCGTGGTGGACACGACGGATAGCTTCGGCGAAAACGGCGCTGATGTCAAGCACCTCGAGCTTGGGGCAGAGGCGGCAGTGCTCAGTCTGAGGGACGGAGTTGGTGACGAGGATCTTGTCAATCGCCGAGGCGTTGATGCGGGCAATGGCGTCGCCGCTGAAGACACCGTGGGTCAGCAGGGCATAGACCTTGACGGCGCCCTCACGCTTGAGCAGCTTGGCGGCGCGGGTGATGGTGTTGGCCGTGTCACCGAGATCGTCGACCAGGATGCAGATGCGGTTGGCGACGTCACCGACGAGCATCATGCTGGCGTTGCGCTGCTCGGTGAACTTGATCGGTCGACGCTCCTAGAGGGCATGTGAGTTTCCATGGCAGCAAGCAGCGGCAGTTCGTATTACCTTGTGGATGAGAGCAAAATCCATGTTCAGACTATCGGCAATGGCCGTGGCACGCTTGGCACCTCCAGCATCCGGCGAGACAACGACGGCCTCCTTATAGCCGGGGATGTACTGCCGGATGTAGTTTTGTAGCAGGGGCTTTCCGTAGAGGTTGTCGACGGGAATGTCAAAGAAGCCCTGGTATTGGGGATCGTGGAGGTCCATGGTGATGATGTGATCGGCGCCAGCGCACGTGAGCAGGTCAGCAACGAGGGTACCAGCCTGAGCAACCCACTGCTTATAGCCCGGCTTGGCGTGAAAGGTATTGACGATGCTAGGCTTCTCGTAGTCGTGGGTAGTGAAGCTGCGCTGCGAAGAGACGGAGCCCTCGGTGGTGTGGCCACGGGCGTGAGAGGCGAGGCTGGCGGCGCTGTCAACGCGTTTGGAGGGGGTGGCGTGGTCGGGGCCTTCAGGCTTATCCTCCGAAATGCTGTTCTTAGCAAGCTTCTCGGCAAGGTGGTTGACGCCGTTGTTGAGGCCGCTGCTCCTGGGGCCACCTGGACGGGGCGTCGCAGGAACGCTCTCAAAGGTGTAGTCTTGCTTGCTTCCATTCTCGTGCGACCGTGATAGTGGGGCGCCAGACTTGTTGTATGGCCAGTCGGGCTGGCGAGAGTAGGGAAATAGAGGAACCACTGCAGTGACGCGCTTGGCAGAGCCAGTTTTGCAGGCCGAGATCATGATGCAGAGGTCAATGAGGTTGTCATTGACGTTGCCGGAACCAGACTGTACAATGTAGACATCCTTTCCACGAACCGAGTCCTTGATCTCGCAGCGGCTTTCACCGCCTGAGAATTTGCTAAGGATACGATTGCCGGGAGGAATGCAGAGAATGTTGCCAA
Source organism: Akanthomyces uredinophilus (assembly GCA_030778065.1). Classification (NCBI taxonomy): domain Eukaryota; kingdom Fungi; phylum Ascomycota; class Sordariomycetes; order Hypocreales; family Cordycipitaceae; genus Akanthomyces; species Akanthomyces uredinophilus. The sequence goes on along the minus strand of JAPFRW010000145.1, from coordinate 49,295 downwards.
TGTTGTCGGTCAGCTCGGGGTGGGAGTTGCCGCCGAGGAGGACAATGTTGCGGACCATGGTTGTCGGAGGGCGAGATCGGCCGGTGAGTCGTCTGTCGATTGGTTGTTGATGCGACAAGAGGATAAAAAATTGGAAGAAGAAGAGAAAGACTTCCAATGAATTGTCCTGTACGCCAAATTGGGCCACAGAGGAAAGACTGCGGGGTGGCGATCACGCAACGTCAAGGCGAGCGGTTTAGCTATGCCGAGGGTCAACTTTTTTTTTTCCTAGTCTGCGTCGGCACCGGTTACGGACCAGAAGCAGGCACACGAGCGCGATGACGGAAGAAAGAAGGAAGATGAAAAAAATGGTCGCAGTTGGCAAGCTTGGTCAAGACCAGCAGGCGCAGTTGGCGGTTAAGCGTAGAGGGATGGAGGGCCTGTATCAAAGCAGCATCGTGATGGATAGGAAAGGACGAAAAACCCAGAGCGTCCAAGGGCAGACCGGCTGGAGCAAGGCGAGGCAGGCGGGCAGGCTTGACTGAGTCAAGGTTTGAGGTGCAGTGCGGTGCGGTGCTGCTTCCGTCCCCCGCCGCTCTCCACTGTAAAAAAAAAGCTGCAGGTGCGGTCACAGCTGGTGGGCTGCCATGCCTTGGTGGGGTAAAATGCAGTTGGCTGTGTGGGCAGCACTAACTTGGGTGAGTGAGCAAGTGACTTACAGCACCCTTACACCGGCTTTTTAGACGATGCGTCATTGGCTGTTGGCGCTGCAGTAGTCATGTTTCTGGCCGTTCGTCATGCAGGGCTGCGTACCTAGGAACCTATAGGTATTGGCTTTTACAGGTACCAACGAACTCATGTTGGCGCTAGATGGGTAGGTAGTGTGCCAAAAACAATACTGCCTACCTGGCACTGGGTACCTACCTTGGGTATTAATGCCCGTCAGATTACGGACACATTTCAAAATAATAAACAAGACTTTCAGGTCTGAGCTGTACTGATCACAGCATCGCGACATTGCCCCCATCATCTCTCCATCTCGACCAATCTGACTCCAATTCCTCCACCAATTTGCATTAGTCCAAGTACGCCCCCAAAACATCCATTGTATGCGCCCAAATCTCGCCCTGTGCCTCTCTCAGCTGGCCAAGCGCCTTCTTATTCTCCACGCAATCGCACTTTTCATTCACTAGAAACAGCCCATTCGCCCTCACACCCGTCGAATTGACACCGTCCTCGCCACCCCATTCGACTCCTCGCCCACCAAACATGGCACTCGTGCTCTCAAACAGGTGTCTCTGCCCGGATTCCTCGTCGCTGTACGACAGCAGACGCACAATCGGATACATCAGGGGCAGGAGCAGCGAGCCCGGGCTCAGGCCTCGCCGATTGTTGCCCGTGTCCACCCAGCCCGGGAACGAATGGATAAAGGCCACCCGGCTGTGCTGCTGCGCAAGCTTCTCCAGGGCCATGGTGTTCATGGCCGCGTAGTGCCGCTGCGCCTGGAAGCCGGCGCAGTTGCGCTGGAGATCCAGGTCCGCCGTGTCGATGGATGCCGGCTCCTTGCCGCCGGCCAAGACACTGACGACGCGGCCGTCGGCGCGGCTCAGCAGAGACGCGAGACGCATCGTGAGAAGCATCCGCGAGTAAAACTGCAGGCTCTGCGTCACCTCGAACCCCTCCGAGGTCTCGCTGCGTCCGCTAAAAGGGGCATAGCCCGCCGTCATGAAGAGAAGGTCGACCTGCGACTCGCTCTCGGCTATTTCTTGGCAGATTCTCCGTGTGTCTGCGAGCAGCGACACCTCGCCGTCTTTCCAGACTATGCTTGCCTTGGAATTGATGGTGCGCTGCTCTTGTATAAAGGCGTCCGTGCTGGCTTTGGCGCTCTGGCGGCCGACGAGGTAAATTCTCCACGGTGCACCAGTCGCGACCAAGGATCGAATGGTGGCCTTGCCAATGCCAGAGGTGCCGCCCATGAAGACGGCCACTTTCATGGCCCCGCCAGGGGTGATGAGCGCGTTGGCAGCGAGAATATTTTTGTAAGAGACCATGTTGTATGGAATTGACTGAGTAAACTTCTTGGTATCGCAGTGAGTCATGTCGAAGTAACGGTCCTTTGTATAGTCGGAAGAGAACGCCCAATCCTGTCACAAACTTGACGTACACGCAGGACGACTGAAGCTCAAGAGGCAAGTATACCGGAGCTGGCCAGCCAATCACAACAGTCTGACTCCGAGATGCGGCTAGCATGCACCCGGATCTAGCGGCCAGACAAGCGGAGCACGGCGCCGTAGGAGGAATCGGCCGGTGACACTACTAGCTGGAAGCGCAATTTCCATGTCATGACGTACCTAGCCGGCTGTGAGGATTCAAAAAACGTCGGGCGGAATGGGATGACTGATTAAGGTGTTTCCATTGAATATAAGCCGATGATCGACGTGACAGCAGCACACTTCTTGTATCGAGACTTTGCAACATGCTACATTACTTGGTTTCTGGTAGTACATCTTCCGCATCCTCATGTATATTGCTTGACAGCCTTCCCATCTCCTTTTTTCTTCTTCTCAAAATCGCGTTGCCTTCCAGATATCAGTACCCAAATAGTTGGAGTAGAACGTAATGGATAGAGATTATGCCGTAATTGTATACTGATTGCGGCGAGACACGGCCAGTGGAAAGGCGAGATTGTCGATGGTGGAAACAACGTCTTTGTGGTAACGTTGCAGATATGTATAGATGGCGGGAAGCTCGAATTGAGTCCGGAGGGTGATCCACCACCTACTCGCACTGATGATGTTATACCATAGATATAAAAGTACAAGAGAAATGGGGTCTTTCTCCTCGAGACTGACCCGAAACTTGTCCGTTGTAGAGCTGATGGCTGCGAATGCCTGGTAAAAGGGTACATCCGTACGACTACACTCCAGCAGCCGCGACAGCCTGTGCGCAAAGCCAAAATAGATGTTGTTCTCCGCCGAGGATAGCTCGTCAAGTCTACAGAGTTTCGCCAACTCCCTCGGCACACCGTCTGTGCCTTTTTCTGGCAGGTGCTGCGGGGACATGCTCGAAAACATCTCCGCCATGCCGGAAAAGATGCTCGACCGTCGCATGGGGTTCACCAACGGCCAGAGCACCCTGTCACTTGCTTTGAACCGCAGCCATTGTAGGTCCGCTGAGTCTGTTGCTTTCAGCGGCCATGCGTGTTGGCGAGGAGAAACATCGACGGATGCAAAGGCAAGTGTCGTCAGCAGCACGGCCGTCGCCCAGATGGCGTCTTTGTGGCTTTCGTCAATGGACCGAGTGAGCAAGGTTCTGTATTGTGCTGTGCTCGAATATGCGTGATGAACCTCTTTGAACGAACGACGAAGAGGTGAATCGGGGTCAGAGTGACGGCTGTGCGTAGCGGAAAGCGCGAGCATCCCGTGCATCAGGGCCGGACACTATCCATGGTCAGTTGTGGCGTTGCGGTTCAACCAGTCTCGAACCTCCTTGTAAAAGAGACTGAGCCGAGCGACTGGGTAAGGACTTGCGGTAAATGAGTCTGCAAACAGCCTATTTTCATACGCGTACTTGACCTCGGCGCCGCCGAGAGACGGCATTGTTTGTTGTCTGAATCGGCAAAAGAGATCTCGGTCCTGCGCATCGAGCTGAAAGCTCGTCACATTATCACACGACCAGATCGCACTGCTTATAGCCGGGCGCAACGGTGCAACTTTCGAACGATGAGGAAGTAGTCTGCTACTTTGCTCGATGGACTGATGGATCGAATGTAGATTGGGTATGTCGGCTTCAAAATTGCAGCGGATACCATACCGGCGACACTTTTCACAGTGCGGTTTCGCCTCGTCGCACTTGGGCAAAGATATCAAGGTCAATACGAGGGCTGTTTTAAAAAACCGAATCAGGTGTGCCGCCAACCTTGACTTTTCTTAGTTTGCAGTTCCGACAGCCGTATCGTGACAGGCGCCGTCGCGTCTTACGAGATTCGAAGGCGATCGAGACATTAGGTGCAGACATGTTCGCCCCGGAAAGGGATCTCGTGACGGAAGATGTGAGGAGTAAAGATTTTTGGTATAGCTACCCTCGAGCATGATGATGGCTGTGTCATTTTCGAACGGAGGAGAACTAGATGATGACGTTGAGGGAGCGTTCCACGGGGTGCTGCGGTTCAACGCTAGAGCACGCTACCGCCGCCGCCACCGGCCCATTTAGCATTCTGTGCAGCACCTGAATGTACAATGGGCATTTTCTCACCAAAACTGGCAGTTTATGAGGTTGTGTACATGTTAATTTACTCGTGTAAGTCAAGCATTTCATCTGTGCTTCGATTATCGGCGTTACCAAGTTTACTTGGACTACTTGCTAAGCTTTTCACGGATGATCGCGATTGCGCGCTCTGATTATTGCTGTTCATGCCAGTTTTGCCGTGCGACTTGATCGAAGACAAAACGTAAAATTGTCAAGATTGAAAGACAAACTAGAAGCTATCGGGGTACACTACTACTGAGAGTGCCTAGACTACTCTTTCAGTAATACTTGATAGTATATCCATATTGTTAGGCACTTCCATCACTTCATTTATCGGTGTCCAGGACGCCGGTGAGTTGTATACAGCCTACCCTAAACTTCTCGTCAGGTGGGCGGAGCACGCTAGGAGCCGGTGGGCAGGCCCTGTGTTTTTTCCTGCTACAGCGCATTACGTACGCAGCTGCCCCACGGCAATTGACCACTTGGAGCTTGTTCTCTGCCAGAAAAAAAGTTGGGCAAGCTTCAATCCAAGCAAGGCTCGCGGCCATCGTTAGAGCATCGCCATTGACATCATTTTGCCAACCAATATCGACGCGCAAATCTTCTCTTCCAATACGCCAACACATACACATCACCCGCCAACATGAAAATTATCGAGGCCCAGGCTGCCGTTCTCTCCAACTACGAGGTCTACCAACATGTAGCCGACCAAAAGGATCGTTACAAAAAGACAAAGCGTCGTGGCCCTCCTAATATGGAGACCGTTGCTCGCGAGGTATGATTCGGTTAATTGCATTCTATCCGACGCTTCATCGCTAACTTATCTCAGCTGCTCCAGTACCTCCGCACCGTGCCCAGTCCCCTCAGCCAGACGCCCATCACCTACACACCCTCATGCATCAAGACTCTCATCGAGCGCCTGCAGCCTTTCGAACTGTCCAAGGGCGAGGTCGTCATGATTCTCAACCTGCGACCCTCGTCCGTCGCAGCTCTCAATACCGTTCTCGAAGACATGGGCGACCGATACACCGAGACCGAACAGGAGCAGCTTGTCAGCACCATCTCCGAAGTTCTAGGCCAGTTTGACGAGCCAGAGCCTCAGGAAGCCGCCGAGGGGGACACATCCATGCGGGATGCCGCAGAAGCAGCCTCTTGAAATACATGTCCAGAACTATGAAGCCAACTGCGTCGCCACCCTTGGTCACATGATGGCGCAGCCGCCCTCGCTCTGCCCTCCGGCTGCCTTGGTGGTATCTACTGCCGTTGAACAAATGTCCTCAAACGCAAGCTTGATGAGCTCGCCTGTGAAAGCCGAGCACTCGACATAGCGATCGGCTCTCAAGCTCTGCGCCATCTGGTAGGCTTCCTGTGGATAAATGATGCCGTTTGGATCCGTCTCGGAGCGCAAGTCACGCTTCAAGCCCAGGACGACAATGGGCAGGCCATCGATACGGGAAAAGGACTTCTTGACTTCGTCAATCCACTACTAAAACAGTCAGCATACGCCATTTGAACGCCGTTCGACGATTGTGGCCGCAAGTCTGGGCTACCCACATAACGTTTCATGCTTAGCAGACTCAATCGCTGGCTAATGTCATAGCAAATGACAACCATGTCCGGGTCCAGCAGGCGCCAATTCTCCGGGCTCGATGTGTCATAGAACTCCAGCCGGTAGCTTCTCTCGGCAAAGTTTGCGTTGAAAATAAAGGGCTGGTCAATGTCGCGCAGCAGCGGTATCGGATTCACATTCTCGCCCGCGCTCAGCCGCCTATCTCGGCTGTCAGTCGCATGCACCCAGCCACAGAGTAGCTCCTAGATATGAGAAATACATACGATAAAAACGTCGTCTTGCCGCATTTTTCGTCACCCACTAGCAGTAGCTTGATTGTTTCCGCCGTGGACGCCATATCTGGCGCATTGTGTAGAGTTTGGCTCTCGGCCTCCCAGCGGCGTGCCGAGAGATAAGGCCGGCCACCCGCCGATAATGACTTTTCGCAGGACGCTAACCTCGATCAGCGACCACTCAAGCTCACCACTCAGGCCCCGGTTTTAGCCTTTGGAGCCTTGCATCAAGTTTCTTTTCAATGAGAGGGACGCGCTAATAAAAGAGACGTCTCGGCATCATTAAATGTTTTTATGAAGCCCTTTTGGCGGGCAACGAGGCCGAGTTGCTGCGCTGAAGCCGTCGCTCGAGTCACAAGCACGCCGCGGGCCTGCGCAGGCTTTTCAACCACCCCGCCAGCGGCATATCTCAAGGGCAACATCAGGTCGCAGAAGAAAATGGATCCCACCAACTACAACAGCTGGACTAAGCTCGGTCTCGTCGAGCGAGTCCGTCAACTAGAGGCCGAGCTGCAACAGAGACCAGCAGCCCCGGAGCCCGCACCGCAAAATGGAAATGTCGAGGCAGCATCGCCCCCTGGGACGACAAAGCCCAAGATCAAGCGCAAGATGGACGCCTCCAAGTACTCTACTCGCTTCATTGCGCTGAAGCTGGCCTATCTCGGCAAGAACTACGGAGGCTTCGAGTTCCAGGCCATGGGCAATCAGCCAACTATCGAGGAGGAGCTTTGGAATGCCTTGACAAAGGCTTGCCTCATCTTTCCCGAGGATGAAAAGATTGTCGACTTTAACATTTGCGACTACTCCAAGTGTGGACGGACGGACAGAGGAGTCAGCGCATTTGGACAAGTCATTGGAATTCGTGTCAGGAGCAATAAACCATTGCCAAAGGAACCCGAGCAGACCGCAGCGGAGGACGCAAAGGAAGGACAAACAGAGGAGCAGGAGCCAGAAGTAAAGAAGAAGCCGTTTGACCCGATCGCAGATGAGATCCCTTACCCCATGGTTCTCAACAGAATACTGCCACCAGAAATCAGAATCTTGGCCTGGTGCCCCTCGCCACCACCAGACTTTTCAGCACGCTTCTCCTGCCGCGAGCGCCAGTATCGATATTTCTTCACGCAGCCCGCCTTTTCGCCCGAGCCCTCGACCGTTGGAGGAGGCGCCCCGTCTGGCTGGCTCGACATTGACGCCATGCGCGACGCGGCGAAGCGCTTCGAGGGCGAGCAGGACTTTCGCAACGTCTGCAAGGTTGACCCCGCCAAGCTCATCACCAACTGGTCGCGCACCATCTTCGAGTCGGACGTTGTCGAGGTCCAGGACGTCGCCACCGCGCTGCCCTACATTACCGCCGCCGGCTTCTCGCCGGCCGACTTCCAAGGAGACAAGAAGAGCTTCCCCAAGGTGTACTATTTCCACGTGCGCGGCTCGGCGTTTCTGTGGCACCAAATCCGACACATGGTCGCGGTGCTGTTCCTCGTCGGGCAGCGGTTCGAGAAGCCGTCCATTGTGACGGAGCTGCTCGACGTGGCCAAGTACCCGCGCAAGCCGGGCTACACCATGGCCGACGAGGTGCCGCTCGTGCTGTGGGACTGCGTCTTTCCCGATCTCACAAGGGCCGATGAGTCGCCGCTGTCGGCAAGCAACCAGCACGTTGATACTATGCAGTGGATCTATGCCGGCGCTGAAAACTCGTCCAAGATGCGCTCGGGTCAATTTGGGCCTTTTGGCGCCCTCGACGGCATGTGGAAGGTGTGGCGCGGCCACAAGATGGACGAGCTGCTGTCCAGCCAGCTGCTGCAGCTCATGGCGGAACAGGCCAGCAGTGGCTCCGAGACAGCCCCCAATGAAGAAATGAAGAAACCGCAATCGAACAAAAAGTCTGCGCAGAGCGTCCGGCTGTATGAAGGCGGCAACACGGGACGGCCAGCAGGCAAGTACGTGCCCATGGAGAAGAAGGACAAGCTCGAGTCGCCGGATGAGCTGAATGACAAGTATGCACGTCGCAAGGGCTTTGTAGACGCGGCGGACATGCGCGCCAGACGCAACGAAGGCAAGGATATCGTCGTGCAGAATGAGGAGTGAAGAAAATAAGACAAGGTCATTCCAAACAGTAAATTGGTTGTGTCGCTGCAAGCGCCATTATTAAACATTAAAGCTCCGTGAGTTGTGTAAATCTATGTATAGACCGTAGTCGTCGTTGTATCGTGTCATCAACCCCTTCTAGCTTTCTCCGTCTTTACAGAATCGGCGTCTTCTCATCCCTCTTCTCGTACAAGCACTCCCTGGCGCCTCGCCAAACCGCCTCCACGATGCGCCGTCTCGGCAGCAGCCCCGGAAACACCACCACCAGGTCCTCCTCGCCGTCGACCACCACAATCAGGTAGTACCTGACCTCGAACCCGCGAAACGCCTCATTGACCAGTATGTCGCGAATCTTCTCCGTGGGGATGAAGCGCGTCGCCGCGCTCGCAAAGTAGCTCGGGGCGCTCTCGCGCGTCTGCACGCCGAGCCCGCGCATGACCAGCAGGCTCTCCTCGGAGTGGACCCGCCGCGAGAGCGTCCGCAGCGCGAGCGCGGCGCCGGGGAGCAGGACGGCGAGGGGGATCGAGGCGGCGAGGCGGCCGAGGGAGGCGCCCGCGGCGGAGCGGTGCAGGGCGTCGAGGGCCCAGAGGAGCGTGTCGGCGGTCAGGAGGTCCTGCGGGAGGGCGAGGGGCAGGGCCGGCGTGGGGGCCGCGTAGGGCGAGAGGGACCAGCGCGCCTCGAGGAGGAGCACGGTGAGGACGGACAGGAGCATGCGCAGGACGAGCAGCAGGAAGCGCAGGAGACGCAGGGCCACGGTGGAGGGTGGCTGTGTGGTGACGGTGAACTCTGTCGTCGTGGGCGAGGGCCGCCGGATTTGGAGACGGGGCGGTGTGGTGAGCATGATGAAGGCTCGGGGTTTTGTAGAGGATGGCTTAGAGAGGGATCATGTCGTGATTTGTAGAAGCAGTGGTGAAGACGGAGGTGCGAATTGAAGCTCCAGCTGGCGGTCGTGCTGGTAGCAAAATAAAGCGGGGAGCTGTCATGGGGAGGTGCCAACACCGGCACATCTGGCAACCCAAATACCATTCGAAAAATGTAAAAGAAATAGAACTTTGGAGACTTGTACCTACAGCGATAAAAGTTTAAAAAAGAAACTCGGTCCTGAGTTTTTTTTTCTAGGACAGACCAGCGTCTTTTGACAGTGATTGTTCGGCGGCAGCTTGGCTACCTATATAAGCCAAAATAACGCGGACAAATGTCGGCTGTAATGGCTCAACTGGGATAGCTCTCGTCCTTTTCTCGTCTTGCAACCGCACCAAACACCGTCAGATCCCCCTCTGCCGGCGCCCAGCCCGAACGCCGCGGTGGCCGCCCGCTCGCATGGGCAACCTGCGACTGCCGGTACACAGGCAGTTTACGCTGCCCGCGGCCCTCAGCACTGGAGATGACCCTTGAGGGAGGTTTCACTCTGCAGAGAACTCTCCCCCGTCGCGTGGCGGGCTGGATCACGACCCGGAGGGGAATTTTGGGCTGGTTGTGTGAGAAGGAGAATTCAACCAATTTCTTTTTTTGCCGGGCACAGTAATTATCAAATGCTATTAAAGAATTGAGCGGTGTAGTTTTTATTATTCATTAATCTTTAGGCAAGGTGAAAAAATGCCGTCCTTGTGTTGCACCCTAGATTTGAACCCCCTAGAGAATAGGCGTAACCTGTATCCTCGCTAACTACGATGCGGCTGGTAGGCGTTGTAAGGATGAAGCTTTGGTGAGTCGAAAGAGACTGCCTTTTGTTATTCGGCGTGTAATGGCAACACTCTCTGACCCTGAAATTGCTCATATATTTGCCCATGCGATTAATACCGTCTTTAGCACTGGTCGTTACTAAAATGGTCCATGAGAGACGCTGTAAAGCAAATGTGCGCAGCCTAATAGCACTCATGGCCCTTACCAAGGCCTATCGCTGCGGTAAAGATTATATCATTTGAGAACAATGAATCAGATGTCATCGTTCTCTAGCTGATCCTAGTGTTTTAACGATGTACTCGGTCACTTCTGGGTGTGCAACCCATTCTGTAAGCGGTGATCGGCCCTCCTCGAGGATCTCGCGCGCAGCAATTTCGCGCACAAGTATCTCGGACTTGAGCATATCGCACGCAAGCATGTATGGGGTAACGCCATAATTGTCCTCCTGGTCGGGGTCCGCACCTGCTGCCAGGAGAAGGCGAACACAAGACGGGATCTGTAATGCAGCGGCCAAATGCAATGGAGTTCGTCCTCTCCTGTCCTGTGTGCGAACATTGACGCCTGGCTGTTCCAGCAATAATTCGACAGCATCGATATGCTGTTCTCTGACGGCTCGGCCGAGAGCTGTCTCGCCGTCGATGTTCACACTGCTCGGATCAAACCCTGCATCAATCGCCAACTGCATGCCGCTTGTATCGCCCCATCCTGATGCGCCCCAAAATCGAGCGGACAGCTTGTCTTGAGCGTTGATGACGATGCCGCTGCTTCCTGCATCAGAAAGATAATCAAGCACATCCTCTTGTCCCGCAAAGATGGCCGCTTGAGCCACAACATCCGTGCAAAAGCATCGTGGACAGTTGGTATTGACAACATGGAGCAAATGCACGGCTCCGTAGCGGAAACGGGCTATGCGCTTGAGCAAATATTCACTAATAAAAAGTTCTGAACCGTAATGCTCCAAGATGTTCGCCACAATCGGTATTTCAGCCCCGAATCTGTTCAATATCTTGAGGAAGACTTCCTCAGTCATCATATCGGCAGTGAAGCAGTCGCTCATCATCAGCTTCCAGCTAGGCGAGGCGGGATATTTCGTCATAGAAAGTAATACCTCGCGAGAAAACCGCCTCAGATCTTGATGCTTGTACTTCACCATGAGTTGTAAGCCATAACCGCTGGACCCTACAATGTCCCGAACAAGCTCGGCGGTCATGCTGAACTCGTCTCCATGCTCCCTGAGAAGCCACTCAGTAGCGTCGCCTGCACGCCGATCTGGATCTGGGTCTGAATGAGCTCCAGGCAGCGTGGCGCGGAGCACGTTCTCAGTAAACAATACACGTTCACCTTGAAGTTCTATCAAATGCTTCATCATGGATACGCTGTATCGAGAATTCAGTGCTGCTGCACAAAGCATTTTCTCGGATAGGATAAATCTACCATCAATCCGATCGAGAAAGGATTGCATCATCTTTGTGGTTCCATACCGGGCTGCTTGGGTAATGACGGCGTCATACTCAATAGTCATAGCATTGCTTCGTGTCCAAAGGTACTCAACGATACCCATAGACTTCTCATACTTACGCATATTGGCCGCAGGTTCGAAATTCAGTGCCCTACAGAGGAAAAGCAAAAACCGCTGCGGAATATCAACTTTGAACCTGGGGTGCATCATAACAAGCTTGACCAAGTCGAAATCGCCAGTGAGAACCGCATGCCAAAGCACCACTTCGTCAATCTCAATTTCTTTGTCGTACTCTAGCAGTAGTTGAAACATGCCAGCGCGTTGCCCGGGCTGATTCAAGACAGCTCCATATAGCATATTTGAGGTGACAACTCCATGCTCAGCACATTGCTTCAGTAGTGGCCTCATAGTTTCCACGTTGAATATCTTCGCAGCATTTTCGATGAGCTCCTTCGTCAATGCAAATTGAAAGACACCTTGCGCTTCTAGAATGACATGCAATGAGTCCATGTCACAGACCCCTCGCATGGCCGTTTCCAACATATCCGATGTAATGTGGATGTCTTCGATTTCTCGATCAATGATCATACCCAGTACCCTGTTAGCGACTCGAGATGAGCTCATCAACATCTCGACCATGCGCTGAGTAAGGGGCATATCGGGACCCATGATATCAAGTAGCATGCTTAGGCCTTCTTCGTTGCGAATTTTGAACACTGCTATTTCAACACCTTCTGCAGTATCAAGGTCGACAATACTTGCTAATATAACGTGAAGCATTTCGGTTTCGTTCAGAAGCACTGCCACGTGGATGTCAAGGGCAGTGCATACGCGGCTATCGGCGCCGCGCGACAGTAGAAGCTTGACGAGAGGGACATTTCTGTTTGCAACAGCCCTTGAAAAGGCCGTTCTACCCGCCCGTTTCTCCGAGTTTACGTTTGCCCCGTGATCGAGCAGAAGCTTTGTAGTTCCCATATTGTTGGAACTGACCGCGGCTATTAGTGCGCTGCCAAAGTAGGCACTTTCGGCATTAATGTTTGGCTCGTTTTTGGCCAGCATGTCTTCCACAATGCCACGAAGTCCCAAGAAGCTTGCTATGGCCAAGTCAGTCCATCCATGGAAGCCGTGAACCTGGGAAACCGCATTTCGATTTGCCAGGTCCAAGTAACGCTTCGCCCAGAATCTCAAATACGGCGCCTTGGTTGTTGTAAGGAGGCGAACCTGCGCATTCATTGCGCGGTAAGAGATGTGGTTCAGAGATTCTAGATGGATTGGCCAATTGACCGCTGCGTAAGAGATGAATGGAAATTCTGCAGAAAATTCCTTACTGGCGGGATCGTGCAGTCCTGTTTTCCAATCGTCCAATATTAAATAAGAGATGCAGCATTGACAGATACTTTTGCTAAGCAGAGAGCGATCTGCGAAACGACCTTTCCACTCAAAATTTGGCAAAGGCTCGGATAGCAGAAAGTCTCGCGCAGTCAAATGAATAAAAGATAGTTCGTCGTTGTAAACATTGACAAGTAAACCGCAAAGATTTTTGACAACGGATTTGAGGTCGCCTGTCCAACATTGGCTTGATATATCTTTATGTTTTTGAAACGGAGTTTTCGCCAACGCCATGGTAAGGGCGTAGTTGGCTTCGGTAAGCGTGAGCGGTCGAGTCGCCGCCAGCAGTAGCGAAAGTAGGACTGTTGTAATTTCGCGATTCTTACTGCGATTCAAGATCTTCTCGTAAGCCTCAGATAGTTGACTTGGCAGGCTGTGAAGCAGCGCTTCAATGTCCCCAAGACGACTGTACTCGCTGGGGCTGTCACTGATAATGTCCAGCGTCAACTGTAGCCATAGGTAAGTTCTCAACTGTTGGCTCTTAAGGTGTTTTGCAATCTTCAGACGGTCGCTGGCCTTGAAGTCCATGGCGAAGTCATTGATACGAGCGTCAATGACTAGATTGATGTCGCTGCTAATGTCTTCGTGCCTTTCGTCCCGATCAAAGTGCAAACTTCGTGCGCGTTTGGCCAAGACCTGGAAAGACTGCCCAATGTCATCGTACGGCCGACTTGTGATGATGAATTTGAGCTTCCCAGCTCCTCGATTTTCTGCGTAGTAGTTTCTCACGAGAGCCAGCAGCGACTTCCGATCGTCGCTTCGCAGCTCATCGAGCGCATCAATCAGGCAGATGATGGCTCCACCCGACCATTCATCGGCACACCGAGTCAAGATTTTCCACAAAATGGGTGATTCCCTCATCATGCCGCTACCTTTATCTGAATACTCCGGAATGGCGTGGGAAACCAGCGCCCTCGTTGCCTTGTTCGTGAACAGCTGATGGAGGATCGCGCAGAGGGCCATGGCCAAGTCGTTTCGACGAGTATCGTCGTCCTTGAAAAAGAAGTAGCACGTTGTTGCTGCATGGTTCTCGATCCTCGCCGTGTTGGAAAAGCTAATAGTTGAACTGCTGCTTTGGAGATGCCGATCGTCGACAAGCGCGCGTGACAAGACTGATTTGCCACAACCCGGCCCTGCGGATATCCAGAAAAGGTCACACTCCGAGGTATCTCTCCAGCTGCAAAATTTCTGATCGTTGAAGAGCCATTCGCAAGTCCCCTTGACTAGCCCTGGATTGAAGTCCTTACCCGAGACATAGGTAGACCCCGCTGAGAAGAGCTCTTGGAGAAGCTTCTCTTTTTTGTCCTCCAGCCTCGTCTCGCGCATCTGCTGTAAAATGCCTTGACCAGTCTGAAAGAGCTCATCTAGCTTTGATGTTTCAGTTGAAAAGTTTTTGCGAGATTCTTCTTGCTGAAGCAGCGGAATATGCTCCTTGCAGTCTTCACTGGCCTTTTCAATTGTAATCGCCTTTTGTTTCCAATCGCTCCATCCCGCGACCTTTTGCCAGGCACGAGAAAATTGCTTTTTGGATAAATGGTGTATCGCTCGGATTTGATACTCTAGCATCTCAGCGTAGACTTTCGAGACGTGCAAGATCAGATTCTGGTCTTGGATAGCCGAGGGAGAGATGAGAAAGGTATCTTCGAATGACTTCCAGTACAGCTGGATGTCGCCGATAGTGACAAGACCTTTGACCATGTCTTCATTTTTTGTAAAAGTACCAGAAAGTAGCTATCCATGGTTAGAGAGGACAAGAAGTGGAAGCATTGTGCTTTACACATACCGGAAGAACGATAGAGACGCTAGACCATGCCACAGCTGCATACGGCTGGGCACTGAGCGCTTGCTTGATCACGGCATCAGAAAACACTAGAAGCTTGACCAATTTCTCAACCTGGCTGCGCATTTTATGCTCCCTTCCTCCGAGGGGTACTCGCCATTGCTTCTCGTCCCGATCTTGCAGTAGCGTGCGAACCAGCTCTGCGCCCGCCTCGGGGTTTGAAAAGGCGCCACAGCGATCATTATAGCGAAGGGCAATGTAGCTTTCATAGGCAACCACGAGATCATTTTCTCGCCCTCGCAAGATTTCATAGGCTCGCGACCACAGTTCTTCCCTTATCGTCTGGGGCTGACCACACGCACCCTCGCCCGAAGTTGGAGATGGTGCCTGCGCATCATCTGTTGGAGCCGCAACGCTCGTCTCTGCCGCATTGTCGATTGCAGTTTCTGAGATAGCTGTAGACTGGGCCTCTTGCTCACCCTCGGGAGATTTTCGTGATCGCCGCAGCAGACGGCGCAAGCTCGGCATGGTAATCGTGGATGCCAGAAGAAAGAATGTCACGATGAAGGCGGTCTTTTCAACCTAGTGTAAGCCCTTCACCGCTGCGCCTCGTCGGGCTGAAATATGCATCTTGCTGCTCTAGGCAGCGGCAAAAGCTGCGCTCTTATTGGTGGCTGCAGTCGTTATGCAAGTCAGCTGAACGTTCTTGATCACTCCATGCTGGCTAATTGACGCTCGATCGATACTTCAAGATCTACCTAACTAGACACCAATATCAGAATAGATAGCTTTATACCGCAAGCTTGTGAGATTCAAGTATATCCTCTGAGAAAGAAAGTCAAAATACAAACTGTAACCGGCCCCCTAGGAAGCGCTAAATGTGGCAGCGGGAGCAAGACTAGCGGGGCCGGGAATAGCATGTTGGAACGGCGAATTGTGTGTGGCTCAAATAGCCCGAAACTAATAGACCGATTTCCCATGATTGGAAGAGGGGACGGAATTGTTGAGTCCAACTAACTAGTTAGTGCGGAATTTGCCACCACCATGTTGTTGCATCACCGTTGCGTCTACGATCCGTCATTCAATTGCCCGTCTGCTCCACTAAATGGCCGCCAAATGCACACGAAATATGCGGCAGTTGAACGCAGTCATTGATGTCATGATATTTCAAATCACTTTCCAATAGATTGCGTAGGATTGGCTGCACATTTAGAGTGTGCTCCGCCCTCCCTTGAATAAATACCGATGCGGCGGTGCTTCTGGTCGGGTGGCCCTTTGGACTATACCAGCAACCTTCACAACGAAACAAATAGTCAATATGAAGGACGCCCAAGCTAAAGTCGAGCAGCTACGCTCCGTTACGGTGGACCCGGCGCAGGAGTCAAGAATGACGAGCGACTTCGGCACCAAGCAGTCCAACACCGACGACTGGCTCCGAGTCGCGAACGGCGACAAGACAGGTCCATCGCTGTTGGAAGATGCTTTTGGTAGAGAAAAGGTACGAACGAAGCCAAAGAAGCCAAAGAAGCCCAATACTGACCATATACCAGATTCACAGATTTGATCATGAGCGCATTCCCGAGCGTGTCGTCCACGCTCGTGGTGCCGGAGCTCACGGCACATTTCGCCTGTTCGAGTCTGCCAAGGACGTGACACACGCCGGTGTTTTGACCGACACCTCGAGAGAGACACCCGTCTTTGTCAGATTCTCCACGGTTCTCGGAAGCAGAGGCTCAGCCGATACTGTCCGTGATGTTCGTGGATTCGCTGTCAAGATGTACACTGAAGAAGGCAACTGGGACATTGTCGGAAACAACATTCCCATCTTCTTCATCCAGGATGCTATGAAGTTTCCCGATCTCATTCATGCGGGCAAGCCGGAGCCGGACAACGAAATCCCCCAGGCGCAGTCGGCGCACAACAACTTTTGGGATTTCATGTTCATGCACTCCGAGGCTACACACATGTTCCTGTGGGGAATGTCCGATCGCGGAATCCCAAGATCTTACCGCATGATGCAGGGATTCGGTGTCAACACATATACGCTGGTCAATGCCGAGGGCAAACGCCATTTCGTCAAGTTCCACTATACACCAGAGCTCGGCGTGCACTCCCTTGTCTGGGATGAGGCGCTCAAGATCTGTGGCCAGGACCCCGACTTCCACCGCAAGGACTTGATGGAGGCCATTGAGAATGGCGCATTTCCGAAGTGGAAGTTTGGTATCCAAACAATTGCCGAGGGCGAGGAAGACCAATTCGACTTTGATGTACTGGATGCGACAAAGGTCTGGCCCGAGGACCTCGTTCCCATCCGCTACATTGGTGAGCTCGAGTTGAACCGCAACGTCGACGAATACTTTACCGAGACGGAGCAAGTTGCTTTCTGCACGAGCCACATTGTTCCCGGTGTCGGCTTCTCCGACGATCCCCTTCTGCAGGGCCGCAACTTTTCCTACTCTGATACTCAGCTCAGCCGCCTGGGCGTCAACTGGCAAGAGCTGCCCATCAACAAGCCTGTCTGCCCGATGATGAACTTTAACCGCGACGGCGCCATGCGACACCGCATCACCAAGGGCAAGTTCAACTACTGGCCCAACCGAGGAGAGGTACAGCCGCCGGCGGCAGCCTCGGAGGGTGGCTATCACGATTATCCTCAAAAGGTCAGCGGAATCAAGGTGCGCGGCAAGAGCGAAAAGTTCAAGGACCACATCTCGCAGGCGCAGCTGTTTTACAACTCGCTCAGCCCCATCGAGAAGAAGCATCTGCAGGCCGCCCTCTCCTTCGAGCTTGATCACTGCGACGACCCCGTCGTCTACACCCGTGTGACCAAGAGACTCGCTGAGATTCACCCTGAGCTTGGAGACATGATTGCGCAGATGGTAGGTGGCCCGTCGCCGCCGCAGCCAGAGAAGCAGAACCAGGGCAAGAAGGCCCCCGGCCTCAGCCAGCTCGAATACGTGCCCAAGAATGTCACGATAGCGTCGCGCAAGGTTGCCATTTTGATTGCCGACGGCTACGACGGCATCGCCTTTTCTGCCATGATGGGTGCGCTGAAAGGTGCCGGGGCTATTCCCGTCATTCTCGGACCTCGCCGCTCGACCATCTACGCCGCGGGCGAGGACCAGCACAGCAGCTCCGACAAGGGCGTCGTGCCCGACCATCACTTTGAGGGCCAGCGCAGCACGCTCTTTGATGCGCTCTTTATTCCTGGCGGCGAAAACTCCATCAAGCAGCTCACCAGCAAGGGCCGCGCGATCCAGTACGTCCGGGAGGCTTTCGGTCATCTCAAGACCGTCGCTGCTACGGGTGAAGGTGTCCGCATGCTCGAGAAGGCGATCCAGCTGGACCAGGTCAAGCTGTCGGATGGCGCAGAGTCTGTCTCTAGCTACGGCGTCGTGTCTCTGGCTAAGCCCAGCCCCGAGAGTCTGGGTCAGGTCGTCAAGGCGGTCAAGAATGCCAAGAACTTCCTGGACCAGTTTGTCTACGCAGTGAGCGAGCACCGAAACTGGGACCGTGAGCTTGAGGGACTGGTAGACCTCGTTGCCTACTAGATGGTTTAAGCCAAAAAATAATGAATATGAAATTGATAGTATACGCAATAATAAAAGATGATATCCACTGGAAGAAAAAGTTTCCGCGCTGAAAGCACTCAAACCGTGAATTCGTGATGGGTAGTCGTAATGAGTACCGCTCGTGCTAGTCATAGATAGACTGGATCGCCCCCAGCTTTTGCCACACTCTTCTCCAATTTTCGCCCACTGTAGAAGGGGTGATGGGGAAATAGTTGTCAGTCACCGTCCGACTAGTGCAACGATGAACACTTTTCTCTGACCAAAAGCTCCGGCCGCTGGAGATGCTAGATCCACATGATGGCGATGTGGACGGACAGAGTGTGCACCATTTCATCATTGTTGCGTGTGCCATGACGCTTCGAAGGACGGTGAGAAAAATTTAATAAATAATGGAGAGCCTGAATGGAGGGTATAAAGAAACCGGAAATAACCTGCCTCAATTTGAGAACGTGCTGCAATTTAATTACACCATTTTATATTGCAAAGAAACTAGCACAACAATGGCCCCCGATTTCACAGCCATCGCCAATCAGGCCGAGGCCGACCTCAACACCTACCAAGCCAAGACTGGTGCCGCGCGCGCCCAGGGCCTGGACCAAGCCGGCATCAATTCCATGGCCGAGAAGAAGTTCGAGGACCGCGGCGCCCAAGTCACACAAGGCGACGAGCTCAGCACCAACGCTAGCTTCAACAAGCGTATCCCTCCGAGCGAGGGTGGCGTCCTAGACGACAAGGGAAGGTATGTGACAATTATTGCACCCAATCATCAGAGTCATATGCGGATAATTGGCTAAAATTTTGCCTATTTCTCGTGGTAGACAATCTAGAGGCGAGCAGTTTGACGACACGGAAAGGTCGCTGGACAAGCTCAACCAGCCCTCGAAACACACTGCCACCAACGACGGCGACGTTGTCCCGGCGCGAGTGCCCCCCGTGGGTGGCCTCGGTGGTCAGAACGACATTGCCACGAAGGGCCAGAAAGCGCAAATCTCCAACGTCGGCACGAACCCGTCGGGGCCCGGAGGCAGCGTGCACAAGGGCAAGAAGCACGACACGGATAGTGTTCCGGATCCTAATTCTGCCGAAGGCTACATTCAGCCCGAGAGCGCGGTGGAGGCTAGTCGCGAGACGAGGCAGTAATTATCTGAGCCGTTGATAGAGAGTTGTCGACTTTGCATTAGATGTAGGGAGGCGGTACACAGACTCTGACGATGCTGCGAATATACCCTGGTTTGATCTGTCTTTTTATTTCAAGTGTAATCTATCATCATCTCAAGAAACCAGTCCTATTTCCATTTCGCCGTGTCTCTCTCTCGCCTCCATCTCGCGGAAGCCAAACTTGGAATACATTGACAAGAGCAAAATTTTGCATACAGCCGGCAACTTGCCTCACCATGCCAGCCAAGCCTGACAAATGCCAACGGCACCGTCGGCTTTTTTCTGCCGCCACGATTTACCTTCTACGTTGTCTGACAGCCGTCAAGTCAAGCAACATTCAGCATGGGTCGTGCCCTCGTTCAGCGCAATGTCCGGGTGCAAGTCTCGAGCCCTGATGGCGGTGGCCAATCGCGAACCGCCCGATGTCATCACTGCGGCTCGAGGGTCTTTTATTGACATCACGAGGAACCTGACGGGCGTCTCGTCGACCTTGCTGAGATTTCTCTATTGGGTGGGTTTTTTTTTGGAGGTGATGGCCGTGGTGAGCTGTGGTGCTCCGTAGTTCAAGCAAGGACGGTGTGCGACACGTATCGACTACGTGAGAAAGCGTATCGCTTACAATGCGGCTCAAAATTAGCACCCCCACGAGAGTTATACGATGACTGCTCAACTGTATTAATCGAATTTGCAAAGGCAAAAGAAGTTAGAAGTAGAGAGCCGCCCCGACCGCCAATATGATAATGGCGACACTGGGCCAGAACAGATTAATTACCACTATATTGACCTCGTCCAAACAAACGTTCTGGTCCGTCTCCTCGTTCTCCTCGTCACCAACCCAAGACTCCTCATCGCTGGCCCGAGCCTCCTCGTCACCGGCCCAAGGCTGCCCACTGTGCGGTGTGTTTTGTGTTTGTCTGGACATCTTGATTGATGGTTGTATGGTATGACGTGTGGACGGAAGACGTTGGTAAAGTCGAGGATGATGTACTCGTGGACAATTGCCGGGCGGAACAGTATTCTTGTAGGCACTGCCGCCTCAAAGAACCATGTTCTGGATGATTGTTGCTTTGACCGAAGCGCTCTGTTGACTAGAGCCCCTTGTTGATGAAACATCTTTGTTGTACAGCGCACTGTAGCCTCAAAATAGCATTCTGTAGACGTTCACAGTCCGGTGGTGATAAAGTCTCTTTGTTCAACACCATCCCACATGTGCCACCCATGCACCCGCCTTGTGGCACCTGTAATGCTTGTTGATTAGAGCCCTTTGTCGCTCAAATACAAATGTCAAAGCGACGTACGGCGAGAGGCCGCCACCTAGTCCACCGCGACGACTCGTCCTACTTGAAACGATGCGTACAAAAAGCTGCACCCTCCGCCCTTCTCGCGATCATCTCCTCGCATCGCCACGCACATCAACCAGCCCACAGACGACGCATCCACCTCGCCATGTGCACAACCGGGGCAATCAATGCCAGAAAGGCAACCGCCTTGGAGGTCAAGCAGCAGCTGCAGCAGCTTCAGGCGGCCAACATTCATCTACGAGGGAAGACTGTCCTCGACGTCGGATTCGACTTGGGCTTCAACGGCCAGGCCATGGCTGCTCTGGGAGCCACAGTCTTTGGCGTGGAGCCAAAGTCTGACGCTTACGGATGGGCTATTCACGAAAAGACAATGGTCAAGGAAAACACGTTCCACGGCAAGCTGCAAGACTTGCCCAAGGGCAAGATACCGCCTTGCGATCTAGCCACCGTTTTCCTTTGGTGCGTCTACAGAGCAGAGTACGACGCTTTTCTCTCCGCATTGTCAAGGGCGATAACCCCAACAGGGACTGTTATTATTGGCATTCATGGGGAAACATACATGTATGATCCACATGGGGTGGCTGTACCGCCTCATGTGAGACGATACTTTGGCCAGGTTGACACTTACAGGTTTCCTGACATGTGGAATCAGTATTTACTCATTTGCAAATACCCGAAGCTGTGAATATATTCCGAGTATTGCTGTTTTTACAATTGTTTTTCTTTTTCTTTTCTTTTTTGGATATTCGTATGGTATTTTCCTACAGTCTTTCAAGATCAATTAGCCACGAAGAAGTGTTGTTATGCCTATATACATAAATTTTTTCTTGCTACCTATACATGCCTCTTCAAAAAGATTTTTTTTGGACTTTCTTCAGTGCATACGTGAGTAAGAAGACATAGATACTGGTCATGGTTAAAGTGCTGCTAGTAGTACAAGAAGTGGTGGTGCCTAAAATGTAGAAAGTCGATCTATTCTAAAGTACCTTGATTCATGTTTGTTTGTGTACTAAAATGCCGCGCGAATATCAATGCTCTAAACTGTGCTTCGTTAAAGATCTCTAAAACCCGCAAGAATATAAAGAAAATATTATTGAAACATTTGGCAGCAGCCAGCCACTTGACCTCTTGTGGTCTGTAATCTACTTTCCCAGTGAGAGCCATTTGCGGAAGATTCGCCACAGGACATACCGTGGCGATCTGTTTTGCGACATTCCATGCGGGGTTCAACGCCAACACCTTCCCTTATTCCAGCCATTTCTTTTCGCAGTGTGGCATGGCCGCGCGCGGGGACTGCGTTGGAGGCGGCCATGGAGCTGGCCGTGTAAGTGGTCCCGCAAAGAAGTACTGGTGCGAAATACTGGCCCGAGCATGTAGATTAACCTTCAAGGTCGAGCAAACCGGAGCAGATAGCTCGTAACGCAAACAGACATGATGCTCGGAAGAAATGAAAAATCTCAAGTCAGCATCACAGGTCTACAGCCTTTCTCCCACCGTGTATCTGCGCAACGGCTTGGTGCAAGTGCAGCGCAAATGCAAAAGCTGCCGAGTTCACCACGCCGCCCAGTTCGTTTCTATCCCCTGCGAAATCGACGTCTACTAAAGGTTTGATTGCGCTGTCGTTATGAGCTGGGGACAGATATTTGACGCAGAGCTCATGAGCAGCTACGCCTTTCCACCGTAAACTATCCGTCAGCTACCCAGTCTTCGCCCAACCGTTGTCGACCATGGTGATTGGAAATTGGCCATGGATTTTGTTCATGGCAGAAGCTTTACCAGAAGCTGTCTTTTTCATTAAACGTATTTACGACATGTAATTCCGGTGTTTAGGAATCCCGGTACTTAATAGGTAAGCTCGGAGACTTCACCTTGTCGTGCATCAACATAGTGTCTGCTACAATGCTTCCCCCATCCTCAAGCTCTCCTCCATCAACACATACGCCCTCGGCGGCAGACACGCATCCACGTAGTAGCTCCCCTCCGCGCTCCTCCCCTGCACCGCAAAGCTCGCCATGTTGAGCCTCCGCTCCGTCCACACGGCATTGCTGTTGCGAAAGTACAGCGGGGTGCCGACCCGATTCGCCCGCCGCCCCGGCACCACCACCGCGTTGCCCCGTCCCACGGCGGCAGACGCAAAGTCGAGCCGCTCGGCGATGCGCAGACTGGCCATGTTGTTGACAAACACGGGCAGGACGACGGCGTGCGCCGCGGTGCGCGGATCGTAAATGTTGGTCTCGGGCGAGGTCAGGCCGGCCTCGTGGCGGTCGCGGAAATAGGCCCGCACGGAGCTGGCAGAGGTGCGGTCGCGGGTCTCGCCGCGGAGAAAAGAGGCGAGGTGCAGCAGAGGCGTCCGGACAATGTCCCGCGGCAGGGTGATGAAGAAGGAGGCGACCAGGTTCTGGATGTATTCGCCGGCAGGGGCCTGCAGCTCGGGCAGACTGCGCCGCACGTTGAGGGTGCCGACAATGTTGGCTGCGGCGTAATCCTTGTCCGCGGCGGCGAGCATCTTTGCCAGCCACGCAGTAATGAGCGCGCCGTCGCCGACGTTGGTTTCTTTTTCGGCCGGTGCACCGCTCAGCGCCGCGCGGTGTCGCAAGTGCGCAACCGACTCCTTTGTCAGAACCACGAACCTGCTCTCGTTTCTCGGCTTCGTCCACGTGCGCCAGAGCATCCACAGCACAATCAAGACGAGTTTGTGAGCCGGGAACCTTGGTAGCTGATGTTTGCCCTTGGCCATGGCCGCCTCGTCCATGATCTTGGGCATCGGGTCTGGCAGAATGGGCGGCACTTGGCTAATCTTGCCATTCACCACCAGCGACCACGCGCCTAGAAACGCAGCGAGGCCCGCGCCGTCAAAGAGAACGTGCGGCCAGATGAGCGACACCATGGTGCCGTCCTGAAAGGTCGCAATGTAGAGCAGCAGAAGCGGGCGGTCCTCGGCAATGTAGGAGTGAATGCTGGTTGCGGTGAAATCGTCGGGGCGAAACAGGCTGGATTCTTGACCCCATGTATGATGAACAGAGGATTCCTTCAGAGTATCGGGTAGCTAGGCGATAGCTTCGTCATCACCCATGTTTCTGTGTGTGCAGTCAACGTGTCGATAGTCGACGAGGACGTAGTCGTCGGGGAGCGTGTGCGGCGTAATGATTTGCAGGCGCCCCTCGCTCTACAGAAAAGGCATCTAGTATGAGCGGACGAGTGCAGATCGATGGATTGCAGAACTGACATTTAGCGAAAAACGCCCGGCAAACTTTCCCCACGAGGGCAGCTGCACGAGCTCCGACAACGATGAGCGCAGCATCTCAGGGTCCAGCCTGTCATTGAAGCGCACCGTCGTCCTCATAATCATTTTCTGGAATTCGCCATCATTCTCAAAGAAATTGGTTGTAAATACTTGACCGTCCATGGCCTTTTCTTCTCTAGATATCGAAAGCGACGACATCACTGCTGTATATCGACCTCGGGCCCATGTGTGGCAAGGCGTGGTCAAGCGCAGTGGTGGTGATGCAGGTAGCGCAAGATCAGGGTGCTCTCGAGATCGAATTAAAGACGCGGGGACGGGCCGCGGCTAGGGAGTCGGACGTATGGCCCAAATCCCCAAGATCCGGAATCAAGTCCATATAATTAAGCCGAGATGATAGACCGCAGAGGGATGAGACCATCTTAGACTGTCTCGGAGTTATCCCTGCTAGAGTGGTCGCGTCTGATGTGAGGATCTGCCTGTGTGCCTGTGCACCATCGTGGTCGCGTCATATTGATAGCCTACCGTTAGTGCAAAGTCGGAGTTGAATTTGGGTCAAGATTGTAAAATTTGCCGTCTAAACACAATTTGCTGGTTTCGCATGATGGCGTGTACTGGCTTCGTCCTGGCTCTCTGGTACAGTCAAGGTGGCGAGGATTCGGTAAAACACCCTCCCCAAGGGCGTACGACGCTGTAAACAGCCTGACCTAGAGGCTGGTAATATTCACACCTTATAGCAGGCCAGACATAAAAGGGAGAATAGTGCTTGGCCTATTTTACGCTTGTTTTACGCTTGTTTCTGGCACGTCTTAGCCTGAGCCTCGGCGCGGCGACCCTTCAAGCTGCTAGCGTCGCTGTAGTCTGGCCGATCAAGCACATTCATTCACGCGGGTTTGCAAAAGACGCCAAGGATATTGAATCAAAGCCATATATTCTACGTGGCCCATCGTTGAACAACGACGTCTTATATCTAATCTATGGATACTTGCAACTCACCACTGCAGGATTCTGCAGAAACGTCGATGCAAAAACCATTTTGCAGAATTGACGCATTTCTTTGTCAAGCAAATCCCCTCTCACAGGCGTGCGTACACGAGCCTGGGAAAGGAAAAAATCTGGACATCTCTGCTGTCATAGCGGCAAGCAGATCGTGCGACATCAAACAATAGGAAAATGGTAGATGGCAAACTTTTTGAACACAATGCAGGAACAACAATACACACTTGAGCACGTTTCTTTTCATCACACGTCAAAAGAAAATGACAACCTCCACCACCGCATCTCAATCATGAGATTAAAAGATGGGGGCTTTGTGTTATTGAGCTCCAGCGCTCTTGTTGTGCTTCTTTTCGGCCAGGGCTTCGTCGCCGCTACCCGCAGAGCTGTGGGTGTTGGTACGGAAGTAGTGGCCAAAGGTGCGCTCCTCAAGATCGCCCTGTCGGTCGTTTGTGTGCTTGCGGGCTTGGCGACGGAAGTAGACGCGTTTAGCCCACTTCCAGCTTTCAATGCCCATGAAGAAGAGAATGGCCTCGATGAAGACGACACCCCACTCCCATGAAATGGGGGCATGCTTGAAGACGACCGTGTTGATGACGGGGATGTAGATGATGGGGAACATGGTGACGAAGCCGGTAATGATGGACCAGAAGAGAAACTTGTTGCGCCAGACGTCAACCATCCACTGGGTAAAGTAGCGCTTGCTCTTGGGCTGCATGCGGAAGAAGCTGCGGCGCAGGTTGACCATTTCCCAGGCGAGGAAGAGCGCGAACCAGGTTAGACAAGCAAAGGTGGTGGCACGAGCGCGGAAGACAACCTTGCAGCTTTCGCTGTAGTTGTTGTTGCAGTCATCACCAAGATCAGCGGCACCGCGACCAAAGCCGTAGAGGACGACGATGAAGGAGCAAATGCAGAGCGCAGCCATCCAGACACCGTAGACCACCATGTCCACGAGCAGCTCGGGAGTGAAGACACCTTGCTTGAGATTCTGAGGAGGACGCTGCATGATGTCGGGAGCAGCAATCTCAAAACCGAGACCCATATCAGGCATGCCAGAGGTAATCATGATGATCCAGAGAATCTGAACGGGAGCAAGGGGAAAGACTGAGATACCGCGGGAATCCTTGAAGGCAAGTCCAATGAGGAGGGTGCAAGCTTGAGCAATGTTCTCAGCCAAAACGTGAAGAATGAACTTTTGGATGTTGTCAAACATGCGGCGGCCCTCCTCGACGGCGTTGAGAATCGATGCAAAGTTATCATCGGTGAGAACAATGTCGGAAGCTTCCTTGGCGACGTCAGAGCCAGCCTGGCCCATTGCAATACCGACATCGGCGCGCTTGAGAGAAGGCGAGTCGTTGACACCGTCACCAGTCATGGCAACAAAGGCCTTGCGACGGTGGAGAGCTTCAATCATGCGGACCTTGGTCTGGGGGGCGCAGCGAGCAACAACAAGAGGCAGGATGGGGAGGTTGTCAATTTCTTGATCAGTTAGTTTGTCAAAGTCGGAAGCAGCCATGACCATGGTGCGGGAGACATCGGCCGCGACTTCAGACATGCGAGATGGCAGAATACCGACTTCGAGAGCGATGGCGCGAGCGGTCTCGGGGTGGTCACCAGTAAGCATGTGGACGCTAATACCAGCCTCGTGGCACTTGCGAACTGACGGTCCAGACTCGGGACGGGGAGGATCATAGAGACCGATGAGGCCGCGGAAGACGAGGTCCTGCTCAAAGTCACCACGCTCGAGTTCGGCCTCGTTGTGCTTGACATGGGGAATGCCGGTGCGACTAGCCAGAGCGAGAACACGAAGACCGAGACGAGCGAGGCCTTCCATGTTGCGGAGAGTGTCTTCCTTGACTTCTTCGGTAAGCTCCTTGACCTCGTCCCCGTCGATGTACTGCGCGCAAGATGTGAGGACACGCTCGACAGCACCCTTGGTAAAGAGATGCTGCTTGCCAGAGGGCTTGTGCTCCATGATGACGGACATTTTTTTGACGTCAGAGTCAAAAGGGAATTCAGCAACCTCGGACCACTCGGCACCCTCGCCATGCGAAAGACGGAGACGGTTCCAGTTGAAGCGCGAGGCAAAAACCTGGATGGCAATTTCGGTGGGATCACCACGGACCTGCCACTCGCCCTCGACCTGCTGGACGGAGGCAAGGTTGGCAAGGGAGGCAACATTCAGATAATCACGGATAGTCATGTCCTTGGTGGGCAGTTCTGCAGTGTCGATGGAGTCACCTTCAGAGTTTTCGGCGCCAAAGTTAATGTCCTTGGGCTGTTCGGGCTTGAGGCCAATGGCGCCGACCGTGGGGTTGTGAGGCTCGTTGGTGTTGCCGACCGAGAGCGTGCCTCGGCCGGGGATCCAGGCCTTCTTGACAATCATGTTACCCTGAGTGAGGGTTCCAGTCTTGTCCGAGCAGATATCTGTTGGCAAGTTAAGCCGTTGTTCTTGGGTTCAGGGGATATGGTACGCTTACTAGAAACCGCGCCGAGGGCCTCGAGAGACTTGAGGTTGCGGACAATGACGTGGCGTTGGACCATGCGCTTGGTGCCAGCGGCCATGGTGATGGTGAGGACGACGATGAGCGAGGCCGGAATCATGGACAGACCTGTGGCGACGGCGTAGATGATGACCTCTTGGCTTTCGCTGAAGCTGTTGGCGCCGAGAACGATGATGGCGCAGATGATGGCGGTACCGAGGAGAAGAAGAGCGAGCTTGGAGAGCTTGCGCTGGAGGGGCGTGCCGACATTGACGCCGAGGAAGCGGCCGACGGCGTCGCCAAAGGTAAGACCCCAGGCCTGGAGCCAGCGGTGGAAGCTGGTCGAGCCGTCCTCGCGCTTCTTCTTGGGCTCGCGGCGGCGAGAGCTCTTGCCACGGAGAGCAACGGCAATCTGACCGATTTCGGTAAACATGCCAGTGGCAAAGACGACACCAACGGCGCGGCCCTTGGTGACGGTTGAAGACGAGTAGGCGACGTTGAGACGGTCGCCGGGGCCGGTGTCATCAGGAAAGGTGGCAGCCGTCTCCTTGCGGACGGGCAGGGACTCGCCGGTGAGAAGGGCCTCGTTGGTTTCAAAGTTGACAGCCTCGACGAGACGGATATCGGCGGGGATGGTGTCGCCCGTCTTGAGCTCGACAACATCGCCGGGCACAATCTCGGCGGTGACGACGGTCTGGTTGGTGCCGGAACGGACGGCCTGGGCGGTGGGGGAGCTGAGTGAGCGCAGCGAATCCATTGTCTTGGCAGCCTTGAACTCCTGCAGAAAACCCACGACAATGTTGAGGATGATGACGGCAGTGATGACACCACCTTCGATCCAGGACTGAATGGCAAACGAGGCCACCATGGCGAGGATAAGAACCTATGGTAGTGGTTAGCGTGTATTCTTTTTGTTGACAGTCTCTCGAGATGTTTTGTCGTGACTCATCGATCTTGCATCTTGATAATGCCGACTTTCGTCGTCGAGACCGTGGATGGCCGTCTGGTGTTCCAACCCAGCTGCATGCAGTCGTTCGGATTGCGGAGTGGGGAGGCTTCGCCGTGAAGCGAGCGCCAGCACCCACGGTTGGGCTCGGCCCGCGCATGCCAGCAAGCCATCAGGCCATCCATTCCAGCTAAGAAGACAAAAAGACGTGCAATACAAAATCCGCGAGAATCGATTTCGTTTCCAGCTCATGTCAAATACTGAAACTTACCAAGGTCAGTGCATTGGCAATTTGTCCGATAAAAATCTTGAACGGCTGGACGCCTTCCTGCTCGCCAAACTCGTTGCGGCCGTAGACTTCCAGGCGGTTCTTGGCCTCCTCGGGAGTCAGGCCGACTTCGTG
The DNA here is from genome assembly GCA_030778065.1 of Akanthomyces uredinophilus. Lineage (NCBI taxonomy): Eukaryota > Fungi > Ascomycota > Sordariomycetes > Hypocreales > Cordycipitaceae > Akanthomyces > Akanthomyces uredinophilus. The sequence goes on along the minus strand of JAPFRW010000145.1, from coordinate 20,730 downwards.
GTCGACTTGCAGCTCTCTCTCAACGTCGGCGTGGCTCAGCGCATGCGCGGGCGCCGACATGGGCTTGTTGGCCTGTCCGGAGACATGCGCCTGCAGGCGCTCCTGCTGCTCCTCTTGCTGCTTTCCTTGACCCATGGTCTAGGAATATGCTACAAGAGCAGGGAAACAGAGTGGTGTAGAAGAAAGATTGGCTTAGGTCGTTGCCAGTAGCCCTGCTGCTTTCTTTTCGTGTCCAAGTGTCGTTGCAGTAAGTAGTAGTTGTGTAGTTACGGCGTCTTATAAATGTCCGAAACCCAGCCAAATATTGGTCGATGATATGGGAGGGAACAGCACAATAAAAAGTTTGGAGATAAGAGAAAGGAATAGAGAGGAAAGACTATGGGATGAGAAGTGGCAGGGTGTCCGACTTAAGAACTCTGCTGCCGAGAATAGACGATGGCGAGAGATGTGGTACACACTCTATCTGTCGGCTCTAATGAACTTACTCCGTACGAGTGTGGGTATTTTTTCTGGGTCGCTTGGCTGCGCAAGAAAATACTGGTCAGCTTGGTGTTGTGGCGAGCAGTCAATTTGGGTTTACAGTTGAATCTAGCGCGGCCGCCACCTAGATTCAAGCTACTCCGTGCTGATGATACGGCAACATCATCTTGCTCTATTCATCACAGTTTCAAAACAACATGAAAGCTGGGGATGGTAGCAGGATGAAACTCTTTCTGTTGTACATCTCAGCTGCCCGCCAAAGCGTCATCATTGTTTTCCGTTGCTCGCCTCCCAAGACGGACAAGGCATGGAGCCAGTATGGAGATGCCGAGAGCAAGTTGAGTCTTGGCGGAATTGCCCCAAAAGTCGTTGTGGCGCCAAGACTGTGTGGCACTGTGTGCATTGACGGGGGCGTGGTTCAAGAATGGTCTCGAATCCCACACTGTGCGTGTGAAAAGCTGCTGTTCTCGCCAAATCCGTGGGAGAGGAGAGATGAAATGCTGTGATGCCGTCCATTTTTGGTGAATAGGAAGTGGCTTGATGTTTTGGCGTTGTAGTTTCGCGTTTAATTTTGGCCGCCAACGTTGGGTGCTGGGTCGAAAGGGAGCAACCTGGCGCGCCTGAAACCTGGGGTCGCCGGACAGGCTCTGAGAGATGGCTTATTTGTTGGCAGCATGCTCTCAGTATGCAAGACACTTGCGGCATGCAACTTTGTCAAGCTGTACCGCAGGGCCAGATGGCTCAGTCAGCTCATCGTCGTCAGCTTTCCCAGGAGAAAGGCGAAAGTGCAAAGAGGATATGTGAAACTGATCGACCTGTTGCCCAAGGAGTATAAGATATTTGCTCGGGCCCGATGTAGCGATCTAACGGAAATTGCCTGGTCAAGCCTTGTACCTGTATTTTCAATTGCGGCGAGATCGTAATCTCTATTCGAGGTAATGCTCTAGCATCTCTTCCGACGTAACCCAACCGCAACATGTGAATCTAATCTGCCTCCCGTGCCCGTCACTGGCCGGCCACCCGGCTATAGCGCTTTAAACGTCATAGATAAGGTTGGGTGGCCGCTAATCTGCTCCGTACGCCCGCAGCCCTACGGTGGGTTCAGCACCTGCTCGCCCACTGATGGGCTCTAACGTATCTTGCTGCGCTTAGGTCACTTTTCATTGCTCGCTTTCCGAAGAGCCGAGAAAGGTGGTTGAGACCAACAGAGCCCCGAATTACGATACTTGGCGTACGAGATACTCCATGGATCACCATATATAAATAGCAACAGAAACTCACAGTCGTCTTCTCACAATGGTGTTGTCTTTTTGCGAAAATCTTCCCATTGACAAATCACGATCCCTCACACTGTGAAGAGCGAGGCTGTGCCTGCGAGCCTGAATAGCGCCCACGCCGCCGCCGCTTCTTGGCGCTTCCCCGCTTCGGTCTTGGCTCTCGAATGGTTTCTTGGAGAGAGCACGGAGCGCTGGTTCGAGCTGCTGTTACGAGTACAGAGCAAAGAGCTATCTGCCGATAAGCAGTTGCAACGCCCAATGGTTGCAAAAAGATGGGCAGCACACCACTACAATACCGTGATACCGCCCTAGCACGCCAAGCTTTTTTTTTTTTTTTTTTTGGTAACTCTTTTCCTGCCGTGCTGATTCCATTAATAAATGTCGTTGACAAAGTGCTTTTTAGTTGCCGTCAGTGCATCCGCCATGCTAGTCTCCCCTTTGCAAAGAGCTTAAGTACCGTCGTTATTAGTCTTGCTCAACCTATCACATCATTTCACCCATTGGCATGTCATCGCTGCGCTGCCCTTGCTTCCAGCGTTGTGTAGATGCTCGCCGTGAAGAAGACTGGCGGCAACAACCACCGTTCAAAGCTAACATCTCCGTGGAACAGCACCTCGCCAAGATGACCGTTTATCTAGTAACATGGCTCGAAATGTCAAGCTTCAGATTCTTTGTGTCTGCCCACGTGCATCACTACGTTGCCCAGACTGGCAAGCCAAGGGAAACCGAGCTGCTAGCGGCTTGGTATGGCCGCCCTGCCGCACCACCTGAACGGGGCCGCCCAGGTGCCTCCACGCCCCCAAGTGTACAACGTTCCAGCACTCTGTCACCACTGCTTCTAGAATGCTCCCAATCTCGGACCGCCAGCCTATTGGCTCACCCAATTTCTTTTCCAGAGTCGTTCAGCGTCATGGACTATCAAATATACCCGGTGCTGCTGCTCGGCGGGAGTTGACCCCGTTTTGTCGTGTTCGTCTTCTCTTTTCCTGGGCATCTCTGTGTTGCTCAAAAAATGGTACGGCGGTCTCGACGTTTCACCAGCCAAGCCATCCAAGACGGGTTGCCAATCCTAGCGGCTCATGGTGGTATCTCTTGTCGGCAATGAACCGAGAAAGCATTCATCATATCGAGCTGCAGAAGAGTCACAAATCAGGGTACTATATCTGCGGGGAAGTGCTCCGCCATCTTGGGGCAGTCATGACTAGCCAGCCAAGCCGCAACGACGATTGTAATGGACAAATACTATACCATTGGCGCTGAAGCAGCATTGTTCTAGACTCTCTTCTTGAAGCAAAGGTAACCAAACAAGGCATCAGCACGAAAAAGAAAAGCAGAAGAACAAAAGCAGCGGCAGTTGCATCTCTGATCTTCTAGCCGGCTCAGGCAAACCGCAACCTGCTTCGCGCCAAGCCTCGCTTTGTTCCTCGATTGGCTCCAGCTGACGAATCTCAGACGGCGAATTGCCGCAGCTAGCCTTCGAAACAGCGCAACTAGTCTTGGCAGTGTTGTATCTCGTCCATAGATAGTAACCAAGGGCTAGCATGTTGCTCACGTCCCTGATTAAGCTTAAAAATAGAGCGCTCGCCCACGTTTCAAATCTGCACCAGCAACAATGCCTGGCGATAATCCAGGGTCCCTGTCGGTTCATATCTATAACTGTGGTATTCCATCCCTGATGGACAGAGCAGGCGAGTCCCCAAAGTGTCATGATAGTAAAACAGCCGACTTTCTAATCGAGACTGGGTCGGGGGTTCGTAGGCGTCCAAGCACACGTCTCATATTTTCGGTATAATCGTATTGATCGTCTTTGACGGCCAGATTTCTATTTGCAATGTCCAGCTGACCGCTCATTGCGCAAATATTGTTTTTGGCATGCGCCTTCCCCAGACCCGGCACCACTGTCATGACTAGTTTATCGTCCGTGCGATTGCCGCATGAATGGCACAGTTCTTCCCGCACATACGAGCTCTACGCTTTCAACCGCGATGGATGCGGGGGAATGACGGGGTGTATAACTTGTAGCGGTGAGAAGAATGCCGTCGGGATGCTCTGCGGCCAAAGCAGGCAAGGCAGGCCTTTGGGCTTTGCCTGGTGTTGAGTCTGCAGCGCTGCAAATCGAAGCAAGCTGCTATGTATGTTCAATCAACGCGTTTCCTCACTCTTTGAATCATAGCATCGTAAGGTGCGACAACTGCATACTCGAGTGATGTTCTTGATCGCAGACACCGAAAGACCGCGGAGTATCTGCCGAATTTTGTCCGTTGCATCGTACACAATCATCTGTCGTGTGCATCCTCACACATCTCGTACATCGACTTCCAATTCTCCCCACCCCATCACCTATCACCCACCTCCAACATTTCTTTCTCCCACACGGCAGTGACCACCAAGATCGAGTAAGCACTACCCGTTGCAGTCGACAACGATGAGTTTTCGGCGTCTATCCATCAGCAAAACATCGCTCCCAACGGGGCAGTTATGGTTTGACGCCAAGGTTCGACTGCGCCCTGCCACGGTCGGTGTCGCCCGCTGGGCTTGCGTGCTGTGCGCCGCCTTACCATGTCGCCACTGTTGCGTGAACAATGTGGGCACTCCCATTGGTCCATCGTAAAACTCTCGGCCGAAAACGGCAAAGGCGCGATGCTACCCTACACACAGTGCCGTGACAGTGCGAGCGCGGTAAACATGCTCCAGCAAAGGCATTTATTTACCCAGTGCAGCAGGTTAACAAATCAGTCGATGGATTGTGTTTCATGATGCAGCAAGTATTTTACAAGTTGCACCAGGTAGAAGCTAGTAGCGCAGGCTGGTCCAAGGCGGCTTCCATGCAGCCGCTGAAGGGGATGGCGATGCGGCTCTACGACACTGTGTAAAGTTTCTGCGTCGCATGCAGCTCAGCTTTGATCTGACAGCAACTCAAAAATTCACACCCAGTGAGCTTCAGTTTTCAGTGCCAAAAGACGTCTCATTCAATCACATTCAACGCATAAAGCCATTTTATTTTTGTCACGGGAGCTTCGTGGCTGTTGCCTAGGCACGATGGCAGAGTCATTCAACGAGCTCACAGCTCGCTTCCTCAGCTGGTTCAAGCAGCTCCCCGGCGCCACCTTTTCCGATGCCATTGCCATCCAGGACCTGCGCAGCCGCAAAGCCGGCCGCGGCATCGGTAACGCACCACTTCATCCCTGTGCAATTCCTCCCTCCCGTACTGACATGTCGCCACCGGCGCAGTCGCGCTGCAGGACATTGCCCCCGAGACGGTGCTCTTCCGCATCCCGCGGCGGTCCATCATCAACGTCGAGACGTCGGCGCTGCGCGCCCAGCTGCCCGCGCTCTTCTCCGACGAGGGCACCTCGGACGGCAAGGCCGACGACGACGACCCCTCGTCGTCGCAGCTCGACGCCTGGAGCGCCCTCATCCTCGTGCTGCTCTACGAGCACCTGCTCGGCGCCGCGTCCGCCTGGCGGCCGTACCTCGACGTCCTGCCCGAGACGTTTGCCACGCCCATGTTCTGGACCCCCGCCGAGCTGGCCGCGCTGCAGACGAGCGCCGCCGTGGCCAAGGTCGGCCGCGAGGGCGCCGAGAACATGTTTCGCGGCATCCTGCTGCCGGCGGTGCGCGCGCACGCCGACGTCTTCCGGGGCAGCGCCGCGCTCAGCGACGAGCAGCTCGTGCAGCTGGCGCACCGCATGGGCAGCACCATCATGGCCTACGCGTTTGATCTCGAGAATGATGAAGACAGGGACGAGGACGACGAAGACGGCTGGGTCGAGGACCGCGACGGCAAGGCCATGATGGGCATGGTGCCCATGGCGGACATCCTGAATGCGGATGCTGAGTTCAACGTACGTTGTGGCGGCGAGAAATCATGAAAAAGCGAAGTGAAGTGTAGAGAAAAAAGGCGCTGACGTTTGAGCAGGCACACGTCAACCATGGCGATGACGAGCTCACCGTCACCGCCCTCAGGCCCATCAAGGCCGGCGAGGAGATTCTCAACTACTACGGCCCGCACCCCAACTCGGAGCTCCTCCGCCGCTACGGCTACGTGACCGAGCGCCACTCTCGCTACGACGTGGTGGAAGTTCCCTGGGAAGTGATCGAGGCCGCCGCCGTGTCCCAGCTGCAGCTGCCCCAAGAGGCCTGGGCCAAAGTCGTACGTATCCATCCCCCTTCTTCTTCCTGCCTCCTGTCCATCTCCTTTCATACTCACCACCACCGAAACCAAATAGCGCGGCCAGCTCGACGAGGACGAAATGGAAGACACGTTTGTCCTCGAGCGCGAGTGCCCCGAAGTTACCCCCGAGGGCACCTTTCCCCCCTCACCCGCGGCGGCGCCCCGGTTCGCCGCGCTGCCCGGCGACCTCGAAGAGCAGCTCAAGGAGTTCCTCGGGGCCGTCCGCGCGGTCGACCCCAGCCTCATCCCGGACAAGCGTAAGCGCGACGAGCTGCAGGTCGCCATCATGGCGCGCGCGCTGGCCGCGCTCGAGGCGCAGTACCCGACGACGCTGGCGCAGGACGAGCAGCTCCTCGCGAGCGACGACGCCGCCCGGCTGGAGGACAGGGAGCGCATGGCGCTGGTGGTGCGCGTTGGCGAAAAGAGGCTGATACGCGAGGCGCAGGCGTTTCTGGAGGCGTCGGGCCAGCAGCAGCCGCAGCAGCAAAATGGCGACAGTCCGGTCAAGAGGGCCAGACTTGGCTAACTGCTAGATGTGCTGGATATGCAAAGCGTGACGATACATTTTGTTCCTTCATCTCGCGCGCATAGATGGGAAATTTGTTTGGGTATTTGCACCCCCTTTTTATGACGACTACAGCTGCTTTGGCGACTCTTTTCTTGGATTTCTTCTTCTCCCTTTGAAAAGCAAGTATTGCATCCCTCTCTCAACAGAGGACAAACACCATTTGGGCTACAGAGACATGATACCCAGGGTCATCCCGCACGGGATTATAAACATATAACGAGGCAACCTATACCCTTGGATTACACAAAAAGCAGTCAACCACACACAAGAATACATTAATGAATAACAACCAGTCATGATGAATGCCTTTTTATTTTGTCTATTCGTGTTTCAGCCATGGCCCGACTTGCATAGTGATAGTTTCCACCATGGCCCTTAGATTTGCACTGATCTGAAACGTAGTGGTCTTGTTTAAATGTACGTGGGCCATCTCAGATGGCGTCTGGTAGTCGCACAGCAATGTCGCCAGACTGTGTTATGTATCGTACCCAAGGAAGCGAGGGATATTGCAGCTACATTCGTCAGCAAACGGAACTTGCACACAATCTGAAATATGCTCACCTTTGGTTCTGTGATTTTCAGATAGCGGACCTGAATGCCACTCGTCGTAAAGTATGGAATCTCAAACTTGACCTGAATCGGTCTCTTGGCACCCTTGCCACCCATGCCACCCATGCTGCCGCCGAAGCCACCTGTCATGCCACCACCAGTGTCGTCATCGCCACGGACGCTGGGCAGGCCGAGCTCGGCGCGCATGAGAAATTCCTTGTTGCCGCCAAACTGCTTAATCTTCCAGATAATGGCGCTTTGCTCGGGTGCGTAATGAACGGAGCCGATATTTGTGCGGAAGCGCGGGGAGTCGGCGTCGTCGGGAACGGGTACGATAATCTCGACATTGTTGGCCGTGCTGCGGCGCTTGAACTGGGCGCGGGCCTTGAGCATGTACTCGATGCGGGAGCCCGAGTGCGACTCGATGGCGCATTCGACCCAGATTAGCGGCTTGACGTGCGTGTTGAGGCGGTACGACATGAGCTCAAACTCGCCGTCGGGGGGAATAAAGGAGATTGTGCGGTCGTTTTCGAAGCGCGCGAGGCGCACGCACTGGTGGAACTTGACGTCCTCCATCTCAATGGCCTTGCCGCGGGTGGAGCGGCCCGTCGTCTCGAACATGACCTTGTCGTTGAGGCCGAGGCGCAGCTCGGGCATGCCGCTGAGGTAGCACTTCATCTTGATGGCGCCGAGGATCTCGCTGCGCAGTACGTTGCCGTTGGAGCCAATGAGCAGGTTCAGGCTCTCGACGACGTCGAGGAACACTTCGTTTTTGCGGTAGCGGATGCCCTCGGAGCGCCATGACACGGCGTTGGTGACGGCAATGGGCGGGCGGGCCTGGATCTCGAGCTTGTGTGATTCTTGAGTGATGTATTCCTGGAGAATCTTGGACTCGGTAGTCTGCGGGTAGCCAAAGTCCATCATCTCGTCGAGCAGCTCGTAGATGATGACAAAGTTGTCGCGGATCGACTCCTCCTCGAGGGCCTTGAAGTACTCTGTAAAAACTTCGACAATCTTGTGGAGGAAGAGGATGATTTCGGCGGCATTGGTGTTGCGCTTGGTGAGGGCGAGTAGGTAGAGGTTATTATGGCGGATATAGAGGTAGTTGATGCCCTCGTGAGAGAAGCACGGGGGCACGGCGGAGGATTCCTCTTCGGCTTCGGAGAGGAGGATTGGGAACTTTTCCACGGCCGACATGGGGATGTCACCACGGTAGTTGCGGGCGAGCAGGGTCTACAGCAGTAGCGCATCGTGTTAGCCGGTAAAGCTGTGCCAATGGATATGACAGCATTGACGCGCATACCTTGCCCTTAAGGTCGAGGAAAAAGAGCGCCGACGCCATGGTGACGGGCGCGTTATGCGTTGTGTGGTGCGGTCGGATCGAGGGGCAGCGGGGATGGAGCTGCTGCGGTGTACACGACAGCCGCGAGGGTTCGGGAGCTGACAAAAAAATCGGCCGGCCTCATGCAGTATCGTGATTCGCCGAGCTACTGTGGCACAGCAAGAGAAGAAGTGTGCCGCCTGAAGTAGCTTGGCGGAGGGTCAAAATGAGCGCGTGGGATGAAGTTGAAATTTGGCATCTACAAGCCGCACGTCGAGCAGTGCTTGCGACCGCCCAAGCAGGGAGGAGGACTGGCATCATTGGCGGCAAAACCGCGGGCTAGCGGGGAGTAAGCCGGTTCACGAGCAGGTCACGTGCAGGCAGAGAACAGCGAGCGGGTCGCGAGAGAACAAAAAGTCTGGAGCGCGCGTCTTGTTTCCGGATTTCTTCTCCTTCCTCAACGCACCCTCTAGACAGTGCAGCTCATCGCCTAGCTCGATGCTGTTGGGCATTCTGCCATTTCAGTATTCGTGCCGTGGATGAAGTCGCGATTTCGTGGTGCGGAGAGGGATCTATTTGGCTTCATAAGAACTGCCCGAGTATAAAATATGTTGCTTGGGCGGTGTCAGAGAGGCCGGACATTTTATTTTCAACTTTTTTTTTTTGATTCAATCTGTTTCAGATTTTCGCCCAATCTGCTGCACAAATTTGTAATAAGCAGAAGCAATGCGTAGCTCAGGAGTCGATTGCCTCGGACAGCCGCATCCTGCCACGATTCATGTAAAAATTTTCCCTTCTCTGCTGCAACGTCTGCAAGACATAGCGCCGTTGGCCACCCAGCCACCATTTTGCAGAATGCGAAGACTCAATGTCAAGTATCTGTGGCGAGGTGTGGCGCGGTCTGGGGAAACTCTTATTAAGCCGACCAGTGGCTTCCGAGTGACTAGGGAACGGATGCGGAGGACCACATCATCTCAACAGTTTGGCCTTGGCCGGTGCTTTGGGGCACGAGGGTGGCGCATCATCATGTGATGGCAGATCCAGGGACCTGTCTGTGAGACTGTCGTACGGATCCCGGTGTTGATCGCAGCGCCACATCCTCGTCAGAAGCAAAGACACGGACGTGGGCAAGCATGTGTGAGTGTGGGCAAGGCAGGCTCGCTTCCGAGTGGCATCTTACGATAGGGATGAAGCGGGATGATGCCACTGGGTCAGCCTATCAGTCAGAAGCCGCGGGCCGTATCGCTGATAGCCGACTGGCAGACGATGGTACGGCACTGAGGTGAGGTCACTCGTGCTTGTTAAAAAAAAGGAACCGAGCTGAAACCGGTTATCAAAAAGGCAAAGACGTACGAGTAGGCATGCTTTGTCCCAAGGTGTCATGTCCGCAGTCAGAGGCTGGCTGTAAGAGTCTCCTGCAAGACCATCTGGCCGGCAGGAAACGCACCTTACCCAGCACGATGGCGGGCGTCCCACCATGCACATCTGGGCTGGACCTGGCTGGCACGCTGGGAGGTCCAAGGAGCTAAAAGTAGCGGCGGCGGACCAATTGATGATGAATGCTGCTTTTCCGCCCTGCTCTGCACGGGAGAAGGATTCGCAGGTTGACAGCCACAGGGAACAGACAAACAGAGTGCGGAGAGGACTAGCAGAGCGCTAGCTTGGTCCTGACGTCGCATTCTTACAGGGCTGTTTCCACTGATAGGCAGCGTTTGTCGCTGAAATCAGAAGGTGACAAGAGCAAACAGTCGAAAAGGGCTGCAGCGTCACATGTGATTTCATGTGCAAGGGGCCTGGCACCAGGGTGGGGTATCCACTTCCCCTCGCTGAGCGCAGGCGTGCGTTGAAGGAGCGCTTCAACGGCAGCGGCTTGCCAACACCAGATGAAATTGATCGAGGTCGAATCTCTTTAGCTGTTTGTTAAGCAATCTTTGCAACGGCATCGAGGTTTCGATGATCAAGAAGACAAATATTCAACGACTGTGGCTGCTGCGTGAATTGAGAACGGCACTGGGGGCCGAGTGAGTGTGGCTATTGGCCGGCCCAACATCCCGTGCGTACACTGATTACAGCGGCCGGAGAGGCCGTCACCGCTGCCCGCATCTGCACATGCTTGTCACCAACAATCTCGACAATCTTGCCTGATCGACAAGAGCCTCAATCCGCATCGTATCGTCTTATCGGTCTGACCAGAGACACATAGGCTATAAACAGCTGCATCTGCAAATTCCCCGCGTTTTGCTGCATTGCACATCTCAGCAAAGGGTCCTGCTGTTAATAGCCGTGGTCGTAGCCGGCCCGCAAGCCTCGCCCAGACGCTACCTGCCAGCACCCCCCGCTGTCGGCTGGCCCCCTGCAACGTGGCGCAGCAGAGATGCCTGTGATAATTGTGCTGAGGCGCGCCTGTGGCTGCAGCATGTGCTTCCGAAGGGAAAACGAGACGGAATAATTTTTGAGCTGGGCAGCGGGGGCTGCATTTGGGATGACACGGACGGCAGATTCTCTTTTGCTTTTCAAGATGGAACCAAGCTAATTGATTGTCATTATTCAAGGAGCCACTTGCATTTGGTGCCCACGGAAGAGCCGCTCCCCGATCTGCACGGGCACAACTGAAATCGAGGAGCAGCGGACAAACAGCGCCGTCTGTAAGCAGCTACAAAGTCCCTTGCACAGCACACCCACTGTAGATTCCCCGTCGCAGCGCGCGTCCACTGACATTGGGGGCTTGTGACGCCGCTAGGTAGACCCGCCCGGCAGCCCACCATGAAGCAAGCCACGGCGGCTTCAGAGGCATTGGCATCGCATTTTGGCCGTTCCATGCCCACGGAACAAAAAGCCACCGGAAGAATCAACAAAGGAATGGTTCGTTATGGCGTCCGCCCTTGGCAGCAAAAGCCCGGAACTGTGAATTTACCCGGTTCGCTAAAACTAGTCTTCTTCGATCGTTCATTTGTGCTTGGCCAATGCCAGTCCAGTGATGCAGTGCGACAAAGGCGCACCACCGGCTCGTCCTGGTCCGCCCCAACAAATATGCATTCTCGTGACAGCATGTTTTCACAGGCCTTTTTTTTCCGGCCGCTGTCCAGCGCTAAGGGAGGATACTTTCAGGGCCCTTCTGCATTTCCCAGAGCAGAGCAGAACAGGGGGCCACCCCCAATTTTCAGGCAGGCTCGTCGTAATCCCACCTAGAAGCCCGCCAACGGCCTTTCGTGCCATTGCTTTTGGCTCTGCCTTTCAGCACCTGCAGCGCACGTCCAACCCGCGTCTCAGCCCAAGTTTCTTCTTCGTGACTGGATCGCCAGAGCTGATGACCCTATTTGCCCGCCGTGCCCGCCTAGAGTAGCCCGCCACGCCCGCTTCCGCTGTTGGCACAGGTGCAGGCACCCCAGCTTACAGGGACCGACAGCAACTGACTCTTGTTCTTTGGCTAGGCTCTGCTGCTCTTCTCCCACTCCCACCCCCGCCTCTTCCTCCGAATTAAAATTTCTTCCTCCCTGCGACTCCTGCTTGAAGCAAATCTCCAAAGTCGTGTCATATTGTATTTCTTTTTAGCGGCTGCTTATCCTGCGCAGACTTTATCGCCCTCTGCCAACCACGTCAAACGCAACCCCCCAAGGTTTAGCGGGCCTGGGTACGGTGGCTCAACGTATCGCACATGTCAGGCTGATCCTTAGCCGGCCGCCAATGGAACACAATCACATGCTCGCCACTGCGAGCAACGACCAGTACGCCCGCGCTGCTGAGCCTGCGGCCACGGCCACCACCAACGACGCCAGCGCCGCTGCTACTGCTACCGCTACCGCTATCGCTACCACTGCCGCCGCCTCTGCCCGCCCCCCATCGTCCACGCCAGCCCACGCCTACGTCCACGGCTTGCACCACCATAATCACCATCATACTCCCGCACAGCGCCATCCCCTGCCCTTTCGCCCTCTCCATCCGCCGGCCTCTTTAAACCCGCCTCCCCCGAATTACACCCATCCCCGTCCTGGTGCTGCCTCTGCACCTGCATCCGCATCCTCCATGGGCAGCCCACCGCTTCCTCCCGCACCAGACTACTCCGCCAGGCTGCCTCCGCTGGCGAGCCATGACAACAGCAGGACTCTGCCGTCCCTGAGCTCCATCGCCGGACCTCAGCATCACCGACACGACATGTCTCTCGACCACGCTGCCATGGCGCCCAGTAATTGGGCACCCCAGGCAAACGCCATGACCTACCGACAGCCCCCTCACCAGCCCTCGCGCGCGCAGAGCCCCGTCACTGTCAACGGCGATTTTGACGGCGCAAACAGCGTCACCAGCGAGGCCTCTCCCGATCACCAAAAGGAAGACACCCCAACCAGCCTCACCCTCGATGATCCCGACGTGCGCCTGGCCGCCGAAGCCCTTGGCGACCTCAGAGCAGGTATGCCGACAGACGCCGTCCTTGGTTTCGCGGGAACATTGCTAACAAACACGATCAAGACTTCGTCTCGTCTCCTCCCGACACGTCCGGCCCTATGAGCCCACCTCCTCAGAATATGCAGATTGCGACAACATCATCGTCTGGCGCTGGGTCCTCTCGACCTCCTCGACCCGAGCCACTGTTGCAGCTTCTCACCACCGTCCACCCATTCATCGCCTCCACCGTCTCCAACTACCACAGCACCAAGAACTACTCTCCGCGATTCAAGTCGGGTGCCGAGTACGTTGAAGGATACCTCACCCCTCTCGCCAAGACGGTCAATAGGACCGCTAGAAGGACCGGTGTCGAGGGTGGTGTGCGATGGTTTCTTGGCGGCCGGCGACATGCCGCACCCACATCTGAGCCCGAATCCTCCACCAACTCCAAGAAGCGTCGCAAAGTCGGCGACCAAGGGAGCGAAGAGGCCGAAGACGGAACCGGATCAAGCGACACCTCTCCCCCCACACCCAAGAGTGCTCGTCGCTCTTCTGTTAGCACCATCGACACGCTGCCTGCTTACGATGAGCTGCGCTCTCCGGCCTACAGCGAGACGGCTGGTCCTCCCACTTCCGCCCAGAACCAGGCCGCCTGGCAGACGCGTCTGTTCATGTCCACCTCTGGTCTGAGCGTCGCCATGAGCTCCGAAAGCCTCAAGAGCCTCAAGTACTGTCTGAGGTGGCTGCGATGGACGAATGGCCGCATGGACAAGGCCATAGGTTCGCTCAAAGATGCTCTCGAAGAATACGAGAGTGCCTGCAGCGCCCAGGCCAGACTGGAAGAGAGCAATGGGGTAGATGGAGACCAGGCCATGGAGTTGGCCGAGGGTGGCAGCGGCACCAAGACCCCTGAGGAGGCGCGCACCGAAATCGCCAACCGCATCCAAGTCATCAAGACTGATATCCTGAAGACTCTGCAAGAGGTTGTCACTACCGTCTCCAAGTATGCTGGCGGTGCGCTTCCCGAGAACGCGAGAATTCTCGTCCGCCGTCACCTCACCAGTCTGCCGCAGCGTTTCCGCCTCGCCACCATGAACGAGGGCTCCAATAACGCCGACGGTGATGCCAACAAGGACAACAGCCCTGCCCTCCGTGAAGGCGCGCAGAAGGTGCTTGTTCTCGCCAAGGAGGGTCTAGACATGGTGACACAGATCACTGGCGTCCTAGACGGTACCATCGTGAGCGCCGAGGAGTGGTGCGAACGCATGGGCAAGAAGAGCGAACCCGAAGATGAGACGATGATTCTCGACGAAAAAGCCGCCCTGGCCATTGCTGAGGAGCCCGCCAGCGCCGATGTCAAGATGGGCTAAATGCTGAAACAAAAAAAAAAGCTCAATACAAGAGATACACAAAACTCTTGCCCCGGGAAACGGGCACAAAAATGTCTGAACTGGTTCCGAGCCTAGAAGAACCCGACATCAAAACACAGCCAGCACTTGACGTCTCACGATGCACAGTTGTACCTGGCACACCCGATTCAAAGCAATCGCGCCGATCCAAATGGATCTTTTCTTCATGTACTTTTTTTAACAGCACAGTCATTCTCGTTTGTGGATTCTATTTGTTGGATTGGAAATAAGACGACCTCGTACGGTTGTTGTGGGAATGATACCTGGACTTGCGTCCATTTTGTCTGAATTTTTGTTGCTTTTTTCTATCTCTACATTCCAGAAAGGGAATTACAAATGAGAAGAGAAGTCGGGCTTTCAATCGGTGGAAGTGATTGGAAAAGCCCAAACCTTGCTTTGGAAAACTGGCGTTTGGAGGTCTATTATATATGCAGCAGGCTTGCTATCTTTGGAAGGACTTGATGTTTTGTATTCTTTGCGCCTGGAGCCTTGTACATTGAACTATACTCCACCTGAAATTCAAATCAATCATACTTGGTTATTCATTGTAGATCCGTGATTAGGAGACTTGGACACATCGCGGCCGCGATGAGTCGGGCACGAAAGCAGTGTATGGGGCCGTAGTACGACTGCAAAGTTATTGCCAATCGCAAACGAGAATAAAAGCGACTAGCCTTGGTTTATTGGGTGATTCTGACTTTCTGGCCGCCTAGCAGGCTGCGAAATCCTGTCCTGGCCGACCTGAGTCACAGCCACGCTGGGCGCATTTCCCTAACCTGCTGCCTGCGACAAGGCACCCTACACGCTAGCCAATACTTGCCCGACCCTTATAAGACGCCGACTCCTCAGAGTGACAAAAAGGCCAAAGAAATAGTTTCCATGAATTTCAATCGGTGCCAACTCAAGGCCATTGACTTGATACGCCGTCTGAAGCTCTTCACCGGCGCGCTCACCACTGCACGAGCAACATCGCCATCGCCACCCGCCTCAAGGACCATGGCGACCAGAGCGGAGCGCAGCAAGCCCGTCGCCGAGCGCACGCACTACACGTCCCAGCCCGTCGACGTTCCCAGCTCCTTTCTCACCACGCCGCCCGAGTCGCCCGTCACGTTTCGGCACATTTCCTTTGCCGACTCGCCGGTGCCCGAGTACGCGGGGTGCTTTGCCGTGCTCCTCGACAATGTGCTCGCGCCATGGGAATGCGCCAAGCTGCTGCAGCTGGCCGAGGCCTCGGTGCCCGGCGCCGAGGAGGGCGGCGCGTCGTGGCGCCCGGCGCTGGTCAATATGGGAGGCGGCTACGAGGCCGCGGTGACGGATTACAGGAACAGCGACCGCATCATCTGGGACAGCCAGACGGTGGTGGACCGCGTGTGGCAGAGGTGCCTGCAGGCGCGAGGGGGCGAGGGCGAGGAGGACATGGGGCAGATGCTGAGCAAGACGCCCGAGGGACGCGAGGAGAGGAAGAGGAAGTACAAGAACTGGGGTGGAGAGTGGAAGTTTGAGCGCCTCAATGAGCGGATGCGGTTTCTCAAGTACACAGAGGGGCAGTTTTTCAAGCGTAAGTCACCTGTCCGGGAATCATTTTTGATTGTGCTGCTAATTAGGTGCGGGAAAAAGCGCACTGCGACGGTTCGTA
Source organism: Akanthomyces uredinophilus (assembly GCA_030778065.1). Taxonomy (NCBI): domain Eukaryota; kingdom Fungi; phylum Ascomycota; class Sordariomycetes; order Hypocreales; family Cordycipitaceae; genus Akanthomyces; species Akanthomyces uredinophilus. Next base: position 4,936 of record JAPFRW010000145.1, on the reverse strand, counting down.
TTACTATGCGGCCGACGGGACGACCTTTGAGACGCATTACACGGTGCATTTGTATCTCAACGACTCGGCCAAGACGTCGGCGGACGGGAGTGGTTGTGTGGGTGGCGCGACGTCGTTTCTCTCGGATGATCTGAAGCGTCGTCTGGACGTCGATCCGAAAGCAGGCAGCGTGCTTATCTTTCAGCATGAGCGGCTGCTGCACTCGGGGGACGAGGTGCACAGCGGGACAAAGTACACGATGCGCACGGATATCTTGTATCGTTGGGTACGAGAGTAGAATGGACGACCGGTGTATCTGTATGTGTGCGGTATTTGGAAAGTAAAGCCGAGCAAGTGAGGCTATGAACAGCAGGCCACGTGGTATAATCGGCAAGTGGTAGATTGATTTGCTGACAGTGGTGATGTTCCTGCGATGACACGAGATTGGACGATGATGCATTTGAAAGAAACATTCATAATTAAGCCACTTTCAGGAAAATAGCAATGTCACTTTTGGGAGAAATACCATTCATTATTAAGCTGTTGGGATATATTACAATATTTGTGCGCCGAAACTTGCTCCCGCCGTTTGGCCGGCATATTGCTGTATGCTATAGAGGAGGACAATTGCAAGTCTTTGTGCCGTAGTCTGCAACGTGACGTGTCGGTACAATGACCTAGTCTTCGCCACTGTCACTCTCTTCAGAACTGGACTCTGAACTCTCCGACTCTTCTTCTTCTTCTTCCTCTTCTCCTTCTTCTCCCCCAAACCCGCCATGGCCGTGACCGCCATGACCACCGTGACCGCCGTGTCCGCGGCGGCTCTTTTTGCGCTTCCCGCTCGCGCCCTCGGCGAATGCCACCAGCCCGCCCAGCGCCGACTTCATTTTGGATTTCTTTTCCGACGGCGGGCCCGACGATGGCGCGCCGCCCGCCCTGCCGGGGCCGCTCCCCGCAGCCTCGTACCCAAAGAGCGTGTGTGACTTGTCCTTGCACGTCGCCCGCTTAAAATACCAGCAGTCGCGACAAATGTCAAAGTCTCCCCTTCTGCAGATCTTGCAGTTGAGCGCGTCCGGCGCCTTCCTGTCGCACACGTCGCAGATGCAGTCGCCGTCGCGGGCCGTCTTGCCGTCGGGGCGCACCATGCCGTCGTAGGTGACGTAGACGACGTTTTGCCAGAGCGCCGTGTCCATGCTGACGAGGTAGTGCGAGGCCGAGTAGCAGCCGACGCCCTGCTGCCGACAGCCGTTGCAAATGTCAAAGTCGCCGCCGTCGCACTCGTTGCAGTGCCAGAGCTGGCCAGAGATGGTGGCGTTGCACCGGTTGCAGAGCAGGCCCCCCGTCTCGGTCGTCATGGACGGCACCAGGCCGTTGCCGGGTGGAGGTTGCGCCGTTGAGCCGGGTGGAGGGGGCCCGGTCATGCCCTGAACTGGCCCGCCAACATTGGCCATCATCGGTTGTGCAGGTGGTGCCCATTGTGTGGGTGGCGTCCATTGTGTTCGCCCAGTGGCTTGCTCGAGATAGTACCAACTTTGGGTATTTGCGTCGAATAGAGCCTGCCATCCAGCAGGCAACGGTGGGCTTTGGTTCTGTTGCTGAGGATATGGAGAGGAGACGTAGAGCTGCGGCGGAGCTGCGGCCGGCGGTTGTTGAGCTGAGAACTGTTCAGACAAGTATTGATGAGACAGACAGCTAGCAAAGCTTACCGAAGTTGTTGTTGTTGGAGTAAGGCGGCTCAGAATATTTTTCCGGGCCGGGCTTGGCCAGTTTATCCTCCAGTTTATGCTTGATGCCCTGAAAAAAAGGCATTGTAATTACACGATGCCGCAAGTTTGGGATGTATCTTGGTGATGATGAATTTTATCTGAGATTTGCAATGCGACCTTTGTCGAATTGATCAAAGTTCATGAAAAGGTTAATTGATCAGGCGCCAGCGTATTAGATATAGATTTCTTGGTCCTACTAGCTGACTTCGGAATATCTTAAAAGGGGCACGAGAGCGACTGTCAATATGGCCATGGCTTGAAGGGTAAGCTGACGCAGCATGGCGACAATTATTTCCAGCGACAATTCAGCTATCCCAACACATGAGAACAATCAAGGAACCCTAATAAATAAGCGCGTTGTGGCGTCTGGATCTGCGACGCCTCCCCTAAAGACCATTGGTAGATACGTCACGATCGCCAGAAAATAAGCACCAAAAGAGCAGCACTAAGACACTGCCAACAACGACAAGGCTGAAAAGGGTCTGTGTCCTTGGTTGATCAACCTATAAAAACTCCGAGCCGAGATACCGTCACTGATCCATGTGAGGATTGCCACGCATTAGCACTGATTTCTATTTTGTTTAGCCGATTGATGGGTTGCACTGATGATGACGCAAATGGCTGGCAACCAACGATCAGCGATTGTCCGCCGCCCAACGTCACTTCCCAAAAACTTCTGTGTAGACCAACAAGCTTTGTTTGAGATTATTTTGCAATATGTGTGATATTATTGCGCATCATACATGCTCAGCTATTCTGCAGCACTACCCATATTATCGACCCTGCAGCTACTACCTAGATTCGTCTGCCAGCGCCGTTGAACCCTATCGGCTCTGCCAGCTTTTCGATTATCGGCGGAAGACCGAAGCGCCAGGATTCCCGGGAGTATAGGGAGTAAGCATCAGAGGCGAGCTTAACGGCACCACCACCTCGTGCATGTAACCTGGCGTTAGCGTACGTCCTGCGCCGGGGAATTTATAAACTAGACCCCGGCATCTAAGCTTAGTAGCTAGCTGCAGTCGCCCCAGGGTCGTGAATTGGAGCATCTCAGCTGCCATTAAAAACCGTTGGAAGCACTAACCTTTGTGAGCACTGATGGTGTCGGCGATTCTCGCGGGGACAGGTCCCTCAGGCAAGCCCCCGTTGTAACTCAGGTTTGGTACCCCTTTCTAAGCTTGGACCTTGTTCGTACAGAGTTGGCAGTTGAAATATAGGGATTGTATTATGCACTCTAGCTACATGTTTCTTCTTTTTCTCTTCTTAATATCGAACATGAAAATATAAGAACATGGCGGTCAATGCCGCCGACTGCAGTGGATCTGACCGACCGAGATCCCGGCCCATGAGCAGTTATCCAGCGATCTCTATAAACATGGCTGGAATTGAAAGTGCAGATGCCCGCGACAGTCTTTTCCCACAGGCCGTCTAGTAGCATTGTACGCACTTGCCCTGGCATTTGCTGTCGGGCTTTGTGACGTCGCAGTTTGCGTCAAAGTAGCGGCAGATGGTGCCGGAGGGGCAGTGGCCGTGGTTGTAAGGGTTGCTGTTCTGGCCGGGGCCGCAGTTGATGAAGGTCTCGGGGCCGTTGCAGCAAGAAGGAACACCGGCAGCCGCAATGGCCGGCAGGACCAGCGACGTGAGAGTGACGAGGACGGTGGTGAGCTGCATCTTGGCAAGATTGGTATTTTGTGATGATGAGAAGTTGCTTTGTTGTTGTTTTATATTTCGAGAGATTCACGTCTTCATTCGCTGCGAAGGACTCCTACGTTTTATACGTAAAAGGTCTGATGGCTTGGCGACAGTCCGACATTCGCTCGAAATGTCCACGCCGACGCTAAAAGCTTACTGGTGCGGCACTTTTTACGCTAAATGCAAAAGTGTTGAATCGATGGAATCGATTGAGTCCTTTGCTGACCAGTAGTTCCAGTAGTTGTGCTAAACGAATGCCTCGGCGGATACTTGAAACAGACTGGCGCCGTGGAGCGCCGAAGATAAACGGGCGCCGGGGAAGAGTCTAGTAGGATGAATTGAGCCCTACGTCGTAACTTAGTGAGCTACTCGTCTAAAGATTTTGGGAAGTGCCGAGCTCCAAAAATGGGGCCCGATCCTATACATAGTTGGGTCAATTGCTAGTTAGCTGTGCCAAAGAGTTTCGGGACAGGCTAAGCCGGCAACTATCTTTTCCACAAACAAGCATCAGAATATTTCCAGGAAAGCAATGTGAGCCACGACGGAACAAAACGACCTCAACCACGTGGAAACATCCGTCGCGAAAAACAAGTTCCGTATCAGGCCGCAGCCGGCTCTCTCGGATGCCGTGGAGCTCATTGAACGTGTGTTTGATGAAAGCTGTCCTTCAAGGACCATGTACCAGGGCCTAGAATAGAAATGTCATCTACGACTTGCGCCTCTCAGAGCCATATGAATGACCGTTGCCTTCCCCGCCACAAAGTGTGCGGCTATTCTTGCGACCATATAGTAATATGGCGCCTCAGTCTCTTAGAAATTGCTAACGGAGCCAGGTGATCGGTTTGGACCCCCGCTGGCTCGACACTAAATAGGCAACCTCGTGAACGATAAATGTCCGGTCTGCCGGAAAATAAACACTGTGGCATTACTGGCACGGAACTATGTGATTACGATTTCCTGAATTTCTTTTGCCATTGTTTCTGCTCCCAGTGCCAGCTTATAACAGGCACAGCGAAGTGTAGGGTACGTAGTCGTAAGAGGCAGCGTGCAGCAAAGTTCGGCGATCCCCATAATCTTGTTTATTCGGACAAAAGAGAGCGATGGGCGGAGCAGTCCTTTAGTTCCAAGTATGGTTTTGCGGAGATTGTCGAAGAATAATTTTGCAGCAACCCATAGAATTATTCGGTACGTTGGTCAAATACAGTTGTATTCCAGAGCGCTCGTTCCAGCGTCGTGAAATGGTTCACCCCCGCCCCTGTCAGCAGCCACCCTAGTACGGGCGACGATATCGACAATACTGCTAAAATTCTATAAGCCAGTTTTTTTAGATTTCCTATTTACACTCACACCCCTATTAGTACTCTACTATATATAAAGCCCTATAATCTTAGGTATTTACCTAACTAAGTAGTAATATTATATTACTACTTAGTTAGGTAAATACTTAAGATTATAGGGCTTTATATATAGTAGAGCACTAATAGGGGTGTAAGTGTAAATAG